>PVJO010003394.1:0-52045 GCA_004026905.1 Hystrix cristata | reverse complement strand
TACTAAATTGTTCAGAATTTTGCTGACATTTCTCTTAAAATATAATGTACAGACTGAATGTACTTAGGAAAAGTGCATTCAGAAAATAGTTATTTTCAGTGTTAAAAAAATGTTTTTTGGTAGTGGTCATGAGGAATGTATGCTATTGATCTTATAATAGAAATAATGACTTCAACCAGGTTTTCTAGGAAAATTAATGACTGCCTGGGGTTAATGGCCTTCAGCCAATCTCCCAGTCAGTCATTAATCCCCAGGAAATGCCTTGCGCCTTGATCATTATTGTGTAAATAATACAAAAGTGGGTATAGTTCTCTTGTCAGATGGGAAACATACATTGCCCTTGTTCTCTCTTGAATCTCTTTTATGACAATAAGAATAACATATTAGCAGGAAAAACACAAGAACTTTGCTACTAGTGCAAATAAATAGTCTTGTTTAAACAAAAATTATTAAACAAAATATTAAACAAACTTGAACCCTGTATGTTTGACTAAGAAATGATGGAAGACAGCAAGCTCAATATTCTTAGATGGTTGTAGTTAGAGCTATGACTGAAGTAAAATGCAGAGCCAAAAATTGAATAAGAACAATACAATTACTGTCATATTAGATATTTCAAATTAAAATCAGGGTTAAATAAACACAGAAGTGACTAATGGCTCAAACAAAAGATAGTACTGACATTTGCTTTGGAAATTAGGACTTTAGAGTCTAGTAAAAATATTTTAAGTAACTACATTTTAAGAGATCTCAAATAAATATTAGATGAATATGGATATTTTTCTTATTTTAGGATACCAAAAGATTTTTATAGTCCTTTTCATGGGTTATTTTGTATTCTGGGATCTTCAAGAAGGCAAATAGCAAAATGAAAAACACGTGTGGGAAATTAGTACAGCAGTTGCCCTCGATCGCCAAAAGGGTTGCTACTGGGGTGGAAACACCTTGAGTTTTCTTTCTTTGAATAGAGATGTGTTTGCTTAGCATCAGCCCACGTTACAAATTCAGGTGTAGAGTTTTACATTAAGTAGGTGCTCAACGAACTTTGCAGAATAAGCAGGTGCTCCTTTTTGTCTTGAGACTTCTTTGAATATTTAGAAAATTAGCTCTTTATCCTGAATCTATGTTGCAAGGATTTTCTCTTACATTGTGACTTAAAAGCTTAATCATTACATTAAGCTTTAAAAGCTTAATCTTTCCTTTTTTTTTTTTTGCCTGTTTTAAGTTTTAGTTAGAAGGACTTCTGACACATATAAAGGCATTCATTAATGTATTATTCTATGAGAGTGTAGGATTTTATTTTTTTCTGTTTTTCCTATTTTCATTTCTTTTAGATTTCTCATCCACTTAGCGTTATTCTGTGCATAGTGTGAGGTGTGGGCCTCATTTTTACCTTTGTAAAAATAACTACCGAGTTGTCACAATACTGTTCATTAAACAAGCCATCTTGCCTTCACAGGCATGAGGTACCCTCTGAATTATGTTCTATATTTCCACATGCAGTGGATTTGTCTTTAAACTCTCTATTCTGTTTTGTTGGTGTGCTTGTTAATTCATGTGCCACATTTTGCTGCATTAGAGCATCTAATCACTTCCCTCTTAGCTCTTCTTTGTGGAAGTGGCTTATCAATTCATTGTAGAGATTTTTCTATCCAGATTTTAGAACCAAGAGTCTAGCTCCAGAAAAAAAAAACAACAAAAACACAACTCATTTATGTATATTTTTAGAGAATAACAATTACATTTATATTAACTGAAGAATGTCTGATATCTTTATTTATTGAATCATCCTAGTGAAGATTAAGGGCTGTCATTCTTGTCTTCAGGAATGTTTGAAATGTTTCTCCTGAAGTTTTGTACATTACTAGGTTTAGTTTTAATTTATTTTTATTTTTTGTTGATATCATAAATTTCTCTAATGACGTTGGATTTTTAAAATAATTTTGTATCTTACTTGCTGAATTATTATACTTACAATAGTTTTTTAATCATTGCTTAAGATATACCAAGCATCATACCATATGCAAAGTTTTTTCCAATTCTCTTCTCTCTGTTTCTCTCTCTGTCTCTCTCCCTCCCTCTTTTTGCTCTTTTTGTGGTGCAGGGGATCAAACCCAGGGCCTTGCACATGTTAGGCAAGCAATCTACTGCTCTAGCCACATTCCTTGCCTTTTCAGTTCTTTCAATTTTTTTTTTTTTAATTTCACTGCATTAAAAAATACTAATTTTGTGTTAAATGTTAAAAAAGAGGATAGCAGCCATCCTTGCTTTCTTCTGGATTTTTAGTAGATCTGTTAGCTACTTATCAATTGCTGGGACAAGATACCTGACACATACAATTTAAAAGCAGAGAGGTTTATTTTGACTCACGGTTTTTCAGAGGACTGAGTGTGTGGTTAGCTGGCTGAAGAACAGAAAAGGAAGAGCACAGCGGTGCCAGGAAGCAGAGAGAGCCAGAGGGGCGGAGCCAGGGACTGGAACACACGTTCCGAGTCAGGCCTCTGATGGCCCGCCTCTTCCGACTAGGCCCCGTCTCCTGATGGGGAGCTCAACTCTGAAAGTGTCTGTAGTTTAATCCACTCGTCACCTTCCCAAAGCCACACCTCAGAATTTTCGGGAACCATTAGAGTGGAAATACCTCTGGGGTTTATCAGTAAGTAATATGCTGGCCTTAGGGCTGCCCTAAACGTAAAGGAAAATCTCTCCTTTTCTGTTTTGCAAAGTATTTTACCAGAACTGGGCTTTGAATTTGAAAGTGTATTTCAGTGTTTATGGCAATATCAAAATTTTCTTTAGATCTTTAAAATGGTGTCTAATCTACAGATTTTCTAATATTGAACCACTCTTGCATTCATGTAATATATCCTGCTTGGTCACGATATATTAATTTTTTTTTAATGTAGTGTTGGCTTTTGTTTCCTACTGCTTTATTAATTTTTTGTCCCAGTATTCTGAAGTGAGATTGGTCTGTATTTTTCCTGACTGTGACATTTTTTAGGTTTTTGTGTCAATGCTGTATTTCCTTGGTAATAAAATGTTTGGAAATGTCTTCTCTTTTCTATGCTTAGACAAATTCAAGTAGCATTAAATTATGTCATTTCCAGAGGTTTTGGTGAATTCCTCCCTGGAACCCTCTGCGTGCTAGTTCTCTATTTCTGCTTTGAAAGTTGATATGATTTTTTTTTTTGGTCTTTTTTTTATTTTGAGAAATCTGTATTGGGGTCTGTGGGAGGACAATAATGGCTTCTATGTACATGCTCTAGTCCTTGGGACCTGAGAATATGTTAGGTTATCTGGCAAAAGAGACTTTTCAGATATGACTCAGGATGAGGGCCATGAGATAGGGAGATTACCCTGGACTATCTAATCATAGGAATAATTAAAAGTAGGAACGTTTTCCTTCTGGCTCAGGGAGATACAGCACAAGAGGGTCTTGCCCTGTCCCACAATTGCTGGCTTGGATGATAGAGGAAGGGGCAATGAGCTAAGGAATATGAGTGCCCACTAGAAGTTGGCACAGCCCTCAGCTGACAGTCCAGAAGAAAATAGGGCAGCCACAAATAAACGAATTCTGTGAACACCACAATGAGCAGGGAACTTTCTCCAGAAACTCCAGAAAGGGAAGCATCCTGTGGACACCATGATTTGGGTTCAGCGAGACTCATATTTGATTTCTAATCTGCAGAACTATAAAATAATTAAGTTGCATTGTTTTGAAGTACTGAGTTTGCGGTAACTCTTGATGCAGCAATAGAAAACTAATATTTATCTGGATAGACAGGGTCAAATTTGATAAATATATTTTCCCAGGGAAATGCTATTTTTAGCTTCAAATTTATTTTCATAGAATCATGCAATATAAGTTTATAATTTTCAGCTTTATCTCTTCCAGTGGATTGCTATCCTTTGTCATTTATTATTTTGTGTATTTGTATTTTCTTTTTTCTTCAATTAAGTTAGCTAAATTTTTGTTTGTTTGTTTGTTTGTTTTTCCCAAGACCATGTATTGGTACATTGTATACATAATGATCACATTCATCGTGGTTATTTTGTACCTGTACATGATGTATCTTGGTCCCCCCCCCCCGACCCTTCCAGCTAAATTTTTGTTTATGGTTAACTTTGGGGCACCTGAAATGCCAGGCTTGGATGAGAAGGCAAAAATCTACATCTTTAATGATCTCTTCAATTGGAGTGGTCCCATTATCTCAACGATGTTTTGAGAGGGATTGAATCTGTCTTTAAGGAATATCTGCTAAATCTGTTGTTAAAGAATATCTTAAATTTAAACTCCTTTGCAGGACTGTTAAACCAGGCAAAGAAACTCTGATATTCTGTCCCCCCACCCCCAGTTAGTTTTACTGACAAGCTGTATCTACAAGTGACTGTATTTAAGGGATTATGGTCTACAGTTAATGACACAGGGCACTGTGGCCTAAAGACCATCAACCTTGCAAGCTGCAATACTCGTTTCCTTGATAGTCACCATCTGCCCACTCGAATAATATCTTGTATTTTAGGTTTTGTTAGGGCAGCCCAATTTCTAGGCACCAAACTCCGTGTTTACAGAGTATGATATATGATTAAAGTATATGGTGAATATTTGCATAAAATTTATTACAATAAAAGAGTATTATCATGAACCCACTTTAAAATATTCCCTCTTTGCTTCAAACACACTTATCCTGTCATTCTTGCCACTCAAAGTCCTCTTATGTGAGTGTCTTTACCAGCAGTGTTACAAAGCTGTGGTGGATGCAGCTGTTTGGTGCTACCCAACGGGAAGGCAGGCTGTAGAAGAATTTGGTGTATCTCATCCACCTTATTGGCTGGATCTGGTTAAAGTCAAAATGACCATGAAAGGTCAAGGTTTTGAATTGATTCAGGGCATTGAGGCAGCCATCACAGTGCAACTAAAGACACAGAAGAGGACTTCAAGAGCTGCTTCAAAAGGTGAGAAGAATGGTGGCAGAAGTGTTTCAAGTGAGAGGTAGGGTGTGGCAGTTCTGTTGTTTTTTCATGGCTTCGCAATGGCCCTTCGGGGTTGCTCTGATCTGTGTGGTTGTGTACAGCTCATACCTCTGTCATGCTCCAGGCCTGAAGGTTACACCTATCGCTTCTGTTCATATCCAGCATGGAAGAATTTAGGCTCACCTACAACCTATGTTTCTACCTGCAAAGGAGACTGGAAAAGGTTGTGTTTGTTTTCTGTGCCCATTTTTACAAATAAAACTCAGAGACAATCTGCTAATGGAAGAAGAGTACAGTGAGGTGCATGCTACATCCCTTTTCTCATGCTTCCTTCAATTTTTTTTCTTTTAAAAATAGGATTGGGAGCTGGGGGTGTGGCTTAGCACTAGACCATTTGCGTAGCATGCATGAGGCCCTGGGTTCCATCCCTCATCCCTAGCACTAAAAACAACAACAACAACAACAACAGAATGATGTTTCTTTGGACTTAGTTTCTTCAAAATCTCTGCTATAGTAAAAATCTATATTGAGAGCAATTTAAAATGGCATACTTTTCCCTATAAAGAAGAAAGAAATTAGCCTTCTCATTGTATATTTTATTTATAATAATGGTCACGGTTTAAAAGGATCAATCAATAAAAGAAGAAGGAAAACTGGACATAGTGACACATGCTTGTAGTACTAGCACTCAGGAGGTTGAGGCAGGAGATTCATGGCCAGTTTCAGCTACATATTGAACATATTTGGTTCAAGACAAAACTGGACTACACAGTGAAACTTTATCTAAAAAGAAAGAAAAGAAAAAAAGAAAAGAGGAAAAGGAAAAATAGGAAATATCATCCAAAATTTCTGCACATCAAGAAAAAAATCATTAACACTTTGATGACTATCATTTATATAGCTTTTAAAAACATAACCATAAATTCTTTTTCCAAAGTGTTTCTCAAAGATGATCATACCATAGTGCTGTTTTTATGGTGCAGACTTGTAAAATATGCAGTATTTTTTCTTTTTTGCTTGCTGTCTCTTTCTTCTGCCAAATGAATGCCCTTAAGGTATCAGCGTTATTAATTTAGTGTGTCTCTTGGCTCACTTTAATTCATGGTCATATAATTATAGTCACATACATATTTAAACTTACATACACTTATCCATACACATTCAAAATTTTATTTATATTGAGATGTTATGGTATTGTTTGGTTCATTGAAATAGCATTGCATTATTTATATTTCTCTGCCTTTTGCCTTTCTGACTTAATGACCTTTGTAAATTCTTTTAATCACTGATTATAGGTTGAATTATTCCTTGTATGTAATTGTTGCATGTTACTTTATGGTATAGATTTACTACAACTAAAATGGAAATGCAAATTTTTACTCATTAATTACATTTCTCCCTATTTTTTTGCCTTGGGCCCCCAAAACTGCATTAACCACTCTTACATACAAGTGCTTTATTTCCATGCAATCAATTTCCAGTAACATGTATGCTGTTGGTGAAGAGTATACATGTTTTAAATTTTAATAGATATTGTGAGATTGCGTTCCCAAAGCAACAATTCCTGCTTCCTCCAGCAATACATAAATATGTGCTTTCTTGTATCCCCATCGATAACAGCCACTATCTCCCTTTTAATTTTTACCAATATCATTTGTGTCATGATATCTCATTGCTACTTTGATTTTTCATATTAAAAATCCCTGAGATTGTGCTGTAGATATATGTATATATTTAGCATTTTAAATTACTTAAAAAGCATGATATTTTTAATATTTCACTGGTATATAGTACATTATATATCTGCCTGCAGAAGGCCATATCAGCTACTTGAAGATCAAAAATTCTCTGTATGCTCTAGTTTGGATGTAGAATGTCCCCCAAAGTCTGACGTGTTGAAGGCTTGCTCTGCGGCATGTGCTGCTGGGACGTGGCAGAACTTTAAGAAGTGGGCCCAGGGGAAACTCTTAGGTCCCTGCAGAGTCCCAGGTCAAGGGACTCTTAGGTCCCTTAAAGGGAATTGCGAGGCCTCAGTTTCTTCTGCTTTCATTCTCATTAAGATTTAAAAAAAAAATGGTAGTTGGGGATTTGAATCATGTCTTTGCAAACACCAGGTAAAGGTTTTACCACTGAACTGTACCTCCAGCCCTCTCTGTGTCTTTGCTTCTCAGCTGCCACAAGGTGAGCAGCTTCCTTCGCCAAGTGCTCCTGCCGTGAACTACTCCCTTGCCATGGTCCAAAGCAGTGAGCCCAAGCAACCACAGACTGAACCTTCCAAAGACTGTTAGCCAAAACGAACTTTTTCTATTTTTAAATTGGCTATTGATAGTATTTTGTTATAGGTGTGGAAAGCTGACTATCATAATGTATAATTCTTTTGTGGCATGAAGTAACAGTGTAACTTCTCTTTTTATTTTCAGAAGCAATTCTAAAATTTAAGTAGCTCAATTAACTGGGAGCTTTATTATTGTTTAAACTCAGCAAATGACTACTAAATAAGTTGATAAGCTTCTACTGCCAGGCAAGAGCTTGCATCTCATTACTTCCAAAATAAGTATATGTCTATTTTTTGCAATGTTAAACAACACCTGGGCAATTTTTAATCTTAAGTGTTTCCGGAGTCAAGTTGAAAAGGTTAGTCGGAAGCTCTTTCTGCCTTAGATGGGTCCATGCAGGGTAAATGTCACTTCCCATTACAGGAAACTGTGGTTCTCTTCTCTGTGTTTGAAGTGATCAAACTGACCTAAACACACAGAGAATCATTGTGTCATAATTTAGACTAATGACAGTCTCAGTATAAAGATATCACCTTTAATTAGGTCCAACAGTGAAACCACTTATTATATTAACATATTTTTGTCTGGAGTTAAAATGAAACTTGTCTAGCATAGAAGTCTTGGATTGGGTGCTTAGTAGGGCTAGAGCAGGTATTTTCCAAATAGGATTATTAGCATACCTATTACATATTTATTCTATTGAAAATTTGAAATTGTACAAAACTG
The DNA here is from genome assembly GCA_004026905.1 of Hystrix cristata. Lineage (NCBI taxonomy): Eukaryota > Metazoa > Chordata > Mammalia > Rodentia > Hystricidae > Hystrix > Hystrix cristata. The sequence continues at coordinate 44,072 of PVJO010003394.1, read as the reverse complement.
TTTCTTTTTATGTTGTCGTTGTCATGTTAGTTACAATATAATACTGCTTGATTCATTTATACCAGCCCCAACTTTCAAAATCTATTCAAATATACTTCTTTCATTTTTATATAAATATTTCATATTTATTTTGTAGTCATACTTGGAAAGATTTTGTTTAACATAAATGAGGGACAAAAACTTATTTTAAATTGCTCTCAGAAATTCAAGATGCATGATTACAATAGCTCTCTGTGGTTGACATACATATTTTGAATCCCAAGTTCAGATACATTTATGATTATAGTAGATTACTTATTCCCTAATACCATCATGTTTCTTTTAAATCTTTAGGGGTTGGTAGACTGCTGCATAAATTGTCTGAGGAGGGTTATTTTAGATTTTTAAACCTAAAAGTATACAAAATTGCAATTGCTTATTTTTGTGTGATAGAGACAAAAGCTGTAATATAAATTTGCTTGTCCTTGTGGCATTTTAAACAAGCAACAGATATTAAACCGTCTCTAAAGAAACTGCGTTTTGTAGGTTTTATTATTCAATCTACCACTGCTTTGCTAACTAATAAAATGGAAAATGTGTGCTTTTATAGGTTTATAAAAAGGCAAACTATAGTTTCATGCAAAATATCTTGTACCGATTGAATACAGGTGGCTACTTGTTTAGACTTTGAAGATGTAAAAGCTTAGTATAGATGTCTGAAAAAGGTAATATGGCATAATAAAAAAAAATCTTCCTTTCTTTGCTCATCAATCCTTTGGGTATTCCATGTCAAATAAACGCTACAACAATTTATAGTAAAAGTACACAGTGGAAGTGCCAACGTTAACACTCCTTAGGACTGGATACCTGCCAGATTTTTCACACCAATATTTAATGTGAACCAAAATGTCTTTTCCATTGGAAGTGTGAGAAGGAGCTTGCTTTCCTATATTTGGCAACGTGCTTATGTGAAGTATAAAGTCAAATGCCCGTGATGTTCTCTTTATTTCAACTATGATAAATTGTGTTCATTTGTTTAAGTGCATGTGGCAGCTTTAGTGTTCCAACTATAAATTTTGGTTAACTTCTATTGACATGCTGTATTAAACTTAAGAAAAACAAATTACACTTCACCCGTTTTAATTGACTAAATGTGTCAAAAACACAGTAAGTATAACATGAAAGGTCAGAGCCTTGGTCCACACTGTAATGGGTGTCATGGCAGAGATCCAACTTTTCTTGTACATTTCATTTTTCACGAAGTTTTAGGACAAGGCATACGCTTAACATTCACTTCCACATCTCATTTGTACTTCAAAGTTTATCATAGACTGTGTTACTACCAAGAACACTCTTTGCTTGTGCTATTTAAAGTTCCCTTTGCACTGACGTGTGTGCCCAGAGAATACTGATGTTCTTCTGTAAACAAGGCCTTGGAAATGGATTTTGGCATTCTGAGGGATGAAACGTTGATGTATAAGCACACCCATAGATCACTTCATGGAAAAGACCCGGTTTACATATTTAGTCCTCTCTTCCATGACTAGACAAGCAACCACGTGGTAAGGAGCCACTTAAACTTGGCACACTAGCTTCCCTGGGGATCTGATTAAAGTTACCAGTTTGAATTCTTGTGCTCTATCTCCTGTGGTTTGCATAACTCTTTATGCCTTCAGTTAATTAGCTCAACTCCTGATGATTAGGATTATTAATTAAGCTCTTGCTCACCTATTGCCACTCACTTCTTTTTCTTTCTTTTCTTCCAGAGTTATCTACCGGTGTGGTAACTTTTGATCTCCTTTTTCAAAATTAACACCTTTTCAAGAGCTCAAAGTTTAGTTCCCAGTGTGAATTTATGCTCAGAAAAACTCAAAATAAAGCAGGTGTTGGCAAAATGTTATGGTTTGTGTTGGAGAAAACAGGTACTGTCAATCTGAAAGTTTATTCTATTTTCATCATTATTTACAACAATCTCACTCCTTAGTGGGTGATTTGCTAATGAGAAATCATGGTTGAGGGTTATCATTATTTATTTGGCTCAGATGGATTTAAGGGAAGGAAGAATAGCAGATTTGTCCTTATTTAATAAGTCCAGAAACTGTGTGGTGCAACCTAACATGGGGGTTGGACTTTTCTTAAAGTAGAGATGAGATGACCAGATCCCATCCTCCCCCACAGCCCAGGGAGCACTCATATTATGAAGACTCTCTGAGAGTGAAGTGGGTTCTAAATTATGAGTTGGAAATCTTCATGCAAAGGGCCAGAAATTTCAGCTGTTAAACCCTAAAGCCCAGATGGTCCATGTCATGACTAATCAACCCTGCCACTGACAGCATGGTCATCAACACATGTCAACATGTGTATGTGGACACATGCCCACAAATATTTATGGACAATGAAATTTGAATGCCATATAAATTTTATGTGTCATGAAATAGTCTTTTCTTCCCCTAACCTTTAAAAAATGTAAACACCATTCTTATCTTGAGGGTTGAGCGAAACTAATTGGCAGCATGAATTCAACCCGAGGGCCCTAGCTTTCCAAGCCCCGCTAGAAGCTGATATATTAATTTTTAGAAAGTCCAAGAAATTCAGAGTTGAGAAGTTTTTTAAAAAAATATAATTCTACTCTTTTATGTGTGGTATTCTTCAGTGTTTCAGTCAGATCATAAATATACTGCAATCTGGAAGCTAATCTTACAAGAATTAGGCGCAGTGAATTGGCACACGGTTTCCATGCTTGTCCCCCGCTGCTGCTTCCTGCAGCTGGTGCAGAGACTAGGCCTAGAGCTTCCTCTGCCCGCTGGCACCGTGGTCCCTTGCGAGGGGTGTTTGGTCAACGACTGAGAGAACTGGAAGGTAAATGTCTCTTGACAAGGAAATCTACGAGGTGTATTCTGTGTTGCCTCCCCGAGTTTCTAAGAGGTAGGAGAGCGCCAGTTGCCCGCAGCTGTAACAGGCCCTCACACACACTCTTTACTGGCCTTTTCTCTTTCTGTTCCACTTCACTTCCTTCCGTCTCTATGGTGCTTTCTATGATCACCTCCCAAACCAAGTGCTCATTTGCCTGATTCTTGGTCTCTTTTTTTTTTTTTTTGAGACAGGATCAAGCATTCTTTCTGGTTTAGTCTCCCAAAGAGCTGGGACTGCAGGCAGCTAAGATCTTGAATTCTTAAAAGCAAACACAGTCTTTTGTAAATACTGAAGGCTGCCTGCATAAGTTGCACATTTTAAATCTCAGTTTTCTCCTTTTGTACTTAGGCAGAGCTTGCCACCTGTCCTCTGAGTACTTCTTTTCTCTTTTGCCTCCACTTAAAAGGAAGGTTTCATAACTATTGGCAGTCTGCAGATTGCCAGCTGAGGAGCGTTTGAAAAGTGGTGTGACATCTCATCCAGGTCTCGCCGATTCATGAGCCTTCACAGAGGAGCACACAGCGGGAGAAAGCGGGTCAAGGGCGTCTCCGGACTCTCCGACTCTTTCCTATACCGTCCTGTAAACATGTTAAGGGATATCTCATGATAGGTCACTTTTCTCTCTTCCACTGAGAAGTGTAGAATTTGGAGGAATTTGGAGGAATTAAAAGCCGCGTCTTTCACGAATTTCATTCTGCATCCAGTCCACTAGAGATAGCCTTATTGCCCCCTGCGCTGTGGCCTGCCTGTTCTTTTCTTCCAAATTACCTGTATTTTATGGTACCGGAACAAATTGTTCTAAAACACATTTTTAAAATTGTTATTTCTTGGGGCACTCTAGATAAGTTAAAAGTTTTTCTTGGTAACACTCTCTCCCTGCCTCCTTTCATTAGCAGGAGGTGGGGCCATACTTTCCTAACACTCTTCCTGTTACCCCTCTTTGTGAAAAGTAAAACCTTCTCACTACTTGCAGTATAACTGTAGATAGGATAGGGAAAACCAGAAGTTTTTGAGGGTAATATTTTCTTGAGGAAAGAGATACAGGTGGGTAAAAGTCAAGGACAGACAACGGGCTTTCTTGCTGTAACAGGAAGCAGGTGCCGATGGTGGTGAAGCAGCTGAGAGTGGTGAATTGGGAGAGGATCAGACTGAAGGGCTGTGCTCCTACCACCAGGTGTGCTGACAAAGATGCAAATTTATATGTCACCAGAGGATATATTTTTCATAGAGGAGTCTACTAGAACTTCATATTGAATTGTTAGATATTAAGGAATTCATGTTTGAGTAGATCATTATGACCAAATAACAGATAATTATGATCGAATAACGGATGAATGTTTGTAATCAATGTTTACTTGTTCTAAAAATATCTCAGGTAGTTTGGTATGGAGAATTAGCTGAACAGCAAAAATGAGGATGAGGAAGATCTCAGATGGCCTGAGATCACACTGTTACAGGCCATGTTTACTTGCTTCAAAATAAAATAGATAGATTCATATGGTTTTAGTACTTGACTTTAAACCAACACTGAGTTTTGTTGAGCATTTAAGCAGAACAATTCAGGAAAGAAAGCACAATTAAAAATAGTTCCATGTTAATGAAGAGGTATGTATTAAATTAAATACTCTCATTTAACAATATCATAGATAAGGATTTGATAGATCAAAATGGGTTTTCTTAGCTCATTTTATACGTAGGTGTTGGGCTGCGGGCTAAAATTTGCATGATTACAAAGATGCAGTTTCTGGGTGAAGCAGCCTGTAGTCTGGTGGCTTTGTGAGTAGTACTACAATTTTACAAGAAAATTTATCATGTGCTTTACTTTTTGGGGAGGTCTGCCTTCCTCAATAATGTATAAAACCTGTGGTGTGATCTTAGTTTTGCTTCTGGTTCACAGATTTATACTGAATTTGTACATTTATTTACTTATTATCTACTCATCCAAAATTTTTTGATCACATATTATGTGCTCAATACTGAATTGTTTTAGACGTCCTCATGGAACTCATCTTAGTTTTTTTTTCCCCATGACAGTGGGGACTGAAGCCAGGGCTTTGTGTATGCTAGGCAAAAGCTCTACCACTTAGCTATATCCTTAGCCCTTTGTATTTTGTTTTGTTTTGTTTTGTTTTTTGAGATAGGGTCTTGCTAAGTGCTCGGGGATGGCCTTGAGCTTGTAATCTTCCTGCCTCAGTGTGTCAAGTAGATGGGATTATGGGCGTGTACTGTCACATCCAGTTTTTAAAACAAACCAATACAGATTTAAGGATATATTATTAATTATAGCAATCCAGCATTTGTTAAAATTGAATTATGGCATCACTGAGTTTCTAAACAAACCTTCAGTGGAAGTTAAATTATGACAAATAACACTTTGAGAACTGCTTGCTGACAACACATCACTACACGTCACTATATGAAGACAATTTGTCCAAATTGAGCCCAATTCAGATGTTCTTCTGGTTGTTTGACTACTGCTTCTGATGAAGACTTTTACATTATGGATCCGCAGCCACCACCACATGGTCACTGCCCCTCTCGCCTCATCATCTCCGGGGATTCTCAGCTGCACTTCGTCACACCTCGTCACCGTTTAGCCTGTTCTGGTCACTCCATCTCACACTTCATCACTTCTTGCATTCTTTGTGAGCTCTCAGCTCTGGTGCAGAGTCTGTCTCTGTTGTCTACTATTCACTGTTTCTAAATTCAACTATTATTTCTAAATAAGTCCAATTTTGCTGTTATGTATAACAGTTATTTTTAATTAATCAAAATGGGCTATTCATTTGTTCATCAGTTAGGAATTATTTATATGGTGACATGTGGTCAAGAGGGTGCAACATACCATTATATAGTCTGTGGGCTTTTTTTTTTTTTTGGTGCTAGGAATCGAACTTGGGGCCTTGTGCTCTACCACTGAGCTAAATCCCCAGCGATTCCTCTCTGTGTTGATTCTATAAACCCGAGCAGGTGTTTTATTACTAGGCACGTTTGTTATGCTAAGTTGAAAGGAATAAAGGTACTACTTGCCAAGTGCCTGTTGAGATGTCAGTGTTACGAGCTGGTTCATGAAGTTCTCAGAGATGTTAACTTCAGCAGGTTATTAGTTGGAGTACGTTTTGGAGGAGTAAATGTCATTTTGGGGTTGCTTTCTTTACCCTAAACACTTAAGTCTTTTCTGTTATTCCGATTGACCAATCCAAGCTGAATGCTTGTGAACAAATCTGAATCATCTGAAAGGAAATATATAAAATTAAAAGTACTCTTGTTATATGGCTTACTATTATTCTAAGTAGATTTTCCTGTGTAAATTATTCCTCTAAATTTGCTAATGCAAAGTTGCCAAGAGTGGATTTTATTATGTGATGGAAATGGTTGTAACAAATGCATGTATTTATTCACAGTCATTACTGTGTCCATTTAGAATCTCATGTGTTGCTACGTGTAGTTTTCTATTTTTAATGATATAATGACCTCAAATTACACAAGTAGATTTCCCATTACTCCACTAGACTAAAAGTTTGTATGTCTGAAAGTTCATCCTTCTCCCAAGTTTTTGCAATTTTTTTTGGCCTGACATTGAATTTCTTTGTGGTTTGACAGAGCAGGAGAAGCTGGCCTGAAATCTCAAAATACAAAGTGAAGGAATCATAATTTCTGATTATCTCATTTTAATAATTCTATAATTTGTATTCATAGATATATGGTACCTCTCACTGATGTGACTAAGTCATTAGTGGGTTAATGTTTTGAACTAATGTCAGTTTGAACTAACATTGTACTCATACAATTAGAGAGGGGAAAATATACCAATATGAGATACATCTATTATTATTCAGAACAATATTTATTATTTAGAACATTATTTCAGCTTAATGAATGCCTGGAGTTGTAATTGGTCTGTATTTTGGCATTTGTTGGTTGTGTTTAACTTAAGGTATGCAGGTCAAAATACAAAAAGATTTTAAACTCTTGATTGACTTTAGAAACTATTCCTTTCAGTTTAAATTTGGGAATCCAAGAAAATCAACATTAAAGTTTGCAGAATAAGAGGATATAGTGCTATATTAATGATTATATAAATAAATTTTTAGATTTATCTTTTGAGGCTCAGAGTTAGGACTGTATGGCTTTTTCAAATTGAGACAAGCAGGGTGACAATGACCCTTGTAAATAAGTGACTGAAGGGGCAAGCTGTAAGCTTTGCCTGCAGACAGGAAACTTACCTTGTGATTGGGTGCAGATGGCAAAGGTGGAATGACTTGGATGACTTTTCGAAAATCCACAGCCAGTTATCAAAGGCATCATGAATTTCCCTGATGATTAATGACGTTAGGTAGTTTTAGAATTTATTTGTTGCATGCCAAGTAGTTTAGATTTTATTCTGAAGGCTATGGAAAGTCACTAATTTTCAACAACAAACCTCATGCCAGATTTGCATTGTAGAGGAACTTCTGACACCAGTGTGGAGAATAGGATGAAAGCAGGTAAAACTAGAGAGAGGAAGTCATTGCAGCAGTTAAATTGGGAGAGATAAAGTCTGGATGTAAGAGATGACAGTGGAAAATGAAAAGGAAGTGAATGGTTTAGGATATATTCTGTGTGTATGGAGGGGTACAAGGATAAGTTGAATGGCATTCAAAGCTTCATTTGAGGAACCAATTAAAAAGTTATGTCATTCAATGCAATTTTACAACTAGCCAGTACAGATAGAGAAGGGGAAAGATTATTTAAAACTTGTATTGAAAAATTGTACCAACCCATTATAAAAATTAGATTAACACAAGAAAACAATTACTGAGAGTTAAATGTTATCCCAAATCTTAGAATTCAGAAATATTTATTATTGATGTGTGGTACACTTAATTCCAGACATTTGGAAAAATACATAGATGAATTTCAAGATGTACTTAACTTTAGATTAATAATTCTCTACAATAAAGTACATTAGTCCTTAAAAGTTCCCTTTAATTAAGACAAAAGATTAATGAATGCCAAGAATGAATCTGGGTTTATAAATACCTGTTACATCTCTAAATATTATCCTACAGATTTAAGCTTAGTTTTTTTTTTTAAACATGCTGCATTTGAGATACTAATGGGACATACATGTGCAATCGTCCTAGAGTCAGGAGCATTTGTGATCTTGAATCTAGAGTGAAATCAGGATTAGAGATGTTGATTCAGAAGAAGTTACTACACTGGAGAAAGCTGACACCCCAAAGAGGTAACACAGAGTTAGCATGTAGAGCTGTTGAGGCCTAACAACAGAACTGTCATAGAACTCAAGTATTTCAGGACCGCCATAAGTAGGAGACTCTTTTTCCTGAAACTATTTAGGTAGAAGAAAAACACAGATATGGTGTTATAAAAGCCAGGAGAGGAAATAGTTTGAAAAAAAAAAAAAGGGCGCATGCTGTCAAATGTAGCACAAGCAAGAAAGGTAGAGGTGGATACTCACGTGTTGACTGTAGCAGTTTGGGAACCGTATGAACAGCAGTTGGGCTCGTCATGTGCACTTTTTTTTTCAGAGTGGCAGAGATAGGAAAAAGTTTCAGTGTATAGAGAAGGAAGTGGGAGGCCACATCCACTCTAAGAGCCTGGATGCGAAGTCGGGCGAAGCTGAGAAGACCGCTCAGGAGAGTCACGGGGTGGAGAGGGGGCTCGCCTTTGCACGTGGGAAATGCTCGGATCTATTACACGAGGGTAAAAGCCAACACAGAGGAAAAGGCTGCCAGTGGAGAAAGCCGAGCAGGTTGGTGAAACAGAAACCTGGAGCAGGCGAGATGTGGGGGGCCAGGCGTCCCATTCACTGTGACTGAAGGTGTATAGGTCTGTCTCTGTATTGGAATAGGAAAATAGGGCTTTAAGAAATGTCATTCTGCATGGGCATGATGGTATAAGCCTGTAATCCTAGCACTCCGGAAAGCTGAGACAAGAGGATTGCAAGTTCGAGTCCAGCTTGGGTGATTTAGCAATTTAGTGAGATTTTCTCAAAATAAAGACCCTGGGTTCAATCCCCAGTACAAAAATAAAACACAAAAAAACAAGAACAGAAACAAAAACAACCAAACAAACAAAACACAAAAAACCAAAACAAAATGGAAAACAAGAAAGAAACTCCTCCTAAATGACGTGCTTTCTATGTTAAGAAAAGAGTAAAAATCCTGTGACTAAGAAGGATGGGGTTTGAAACAAGAATTTAGAAATTATCACTGTAGATAGTAAGTGGTAAACTCTCGTGATGATGGGAAAGGAGCAGGCCGGGGATACATAAAAGTATTGCCAATTGGCCCCAAAGGCTCCATCAAAGCCAAGAAGAAAAGTATATTTCTTCCTGGTGCCAGATTGATTGGCTTGGTGACTTTCTTCACACATTTAGCTGTAAGAGCAGAGCAGGTGAAGAGTTAGACTGGTCCGGTGGTTTTATTCCTTAAGCAATGGAAGAGAGATAGAGAAGGTAAAGGACAGACAGCCAGCCATTGATTAGAGAGTATTTGAAGGAATAGACTATGAGACTTAGGCCACATAGGGGAGAAGAAGGGAGGAAGAATAGACAAGTTTTTTTGAAGTTGTTTATAGGTAATAATGGAAATAAGGGAATGTAGAATCTGTAGAAAAAAAAGTTGTGATTGGGGAGATGGATGTGATTTTAAAAAATTTTTTTTTTTTTACCAAGAACATGTATCAGTACATTGTATATATAATGATCACGTTTATCATAGTTATTTTGTAGCTGTACATGATGCATCTTTGTCTCCTGCCTCTTCCCCACTCATTCCTTCTATTCCCCCCTTTCCTTTTTTACAGCAGGTTTATTTACATTTTTCCTTTTTTTCTTTTCCCTTTCTTTTCCTTTTCCCTTCCTTCTTTCCCCCCTTTTCTCTTTCTAGTTCTCTTCTCTTTCGAATATTATATTTCTTTTACCTAATATCTGTTATGCCTCTTTGTCTTTATGTACACTTATGGTTTCTTATATCAGAGAAACAATTTGATGTATACTATGAGTGACTAGTTTGTTTCATTTATGTTCTCATGGTGCATCCTTTTACCTACAAATGACTCTAGTTTATCCTTTTTTATGGCAGAGTTGTATTCCATTGTGTAGAAAAGCCACATTTTCTTTAGCCATTCCTTAGTTGTTGGGCATTTGGGTTGTTTCCAAGACTTAGATATGACAAATTGGGTTGCTATGAACATGGTTGTGCATGTATCTCTGTGGTATGAGGTTTTCAATTCTTCTGGGAAGATACCAAGCAGAGGAATAGCTGGATCAAATGGAACCTCTAGATTTAGCTTTTTGAGGAGTCTCCATACTGATTTCTATAGTGGTTGCACTAGTCTACATTGCCGCCAACAGTGGAGGAGGGTACCTTTTTCCCTGCAGCCCCATCAGCACTTGTTGTTGGTTGGTTTCTTGATAATAGCTTTTCTTTCTGGAGTGAGATGGAATCTTAGCATTGTTTTGATTTGCATCTATTGAATGACCAGTGATGTTGAACATTTCTTCATATGTTTATTTGACATTTTTATTTCTTCATCTGAGAAATGTTTATTCATTTCAGATGCCCATTTTTGGATTGGGTCTTTAAATTTGGGGAGTTTGATTTTTTTTGAGTTCTTTCTATATTCTAGATGTTAGACCCTTGTCTGAGGGGCAGCTGGCAAAGTTTTTCCCCAGTCTGTGGACTTTCGTCCTGTGCTATTAGCGATTTCTTTTGCTGTGCAAAAGCCTTTTAATAGGATGTGGTCCCAAGCACTGATTCTTTGTATTATTTCCCATGCAGTCTGGGTTCTGTTCATAATTTTTTTTCCTATCCCTATGTCTTCAAGAGTTCTTCCTATTCTATTCTCCAGTAGACTTATTGTTTCTGTTTTAATGTTTAGTTGTTTGACCTACTTTGATTTTAGTTTAATACATGGTGAGCGACATGTATCTAGTTTTAGTTCTCGGCATGTGGCAAGCCAATTTTTCCAGCACCATTTGTTAAAGAGGCTATCTTTCTTCTATGTGATGTTTTATATTTAAGATATGGAGTACTTTCCGTTGAAAGGAGGAATTTAAAATAGTCAAAAGCATTTCGTATATTTTTTTTTCATGAAGGAGAGCACAATGCATAATTAGGAGATCTGTTGCCTTCTCTGTAGGGAATTGTATGTCTACAACCGTGGGATACACACACCAGGAAGTACAGGTCTATGTAGTGTGTCTTCTTGTGAGGCTACTGATTTTATGGAGAACAATACTGCTAAAATTAGAGATCCTAGGCTTCATGTGGGGCGATGGAGATGGAATGAAGCTTTATTATTGCAGACCTATTGCTGCCAATCTAAACACCTTAAATTTGCTGCTGTGGCATGGACTTGTACACCTATATACTCAGAGGCTGAGGCAGGAGGTTTGTAAGTTCGAGGTTGGTCTGGACAATTTAGTAAGATTCTGTCTCAAAAACAAACAAACAAAAAAATAAGAAAAGAAAAGGCTTGAGGATGTAGTTTAGAGGTAGAGAGCCCCTGGGTTCAGTCCACAGTAGTGCCAAAAAACTTCAATTTTACTTTAAAACTAAGGAGATTACATGAAATGAATATTTAGCACCTCATTCATCATTACTGTGTTGGTGTCAATCTTAGCACATAATTCAAAGTTCACAGGCATTGTAGCGTCTCTCCCTTTAGGTTGTGATTTCATCTGAGATAAAGACTGCATTTATTTATTCCAGTAGTCACAGGACTTAGCAGTGTTTGGCTCTTCCTCATGTAGCCACGGATAATCACAGAAGGCTTCCTGAGCCAGGTACATTGGAGCAACTGACTCCTTTTTATCACTGTCTTCCCTATCGATCTTACTTCCAAGGGACCAGTGTGGCAGTACATAGTAGGTATATAGTAAGAATTTGTAATTATTTATAAAATAGCATCTTTGTTTAATTGCAGACTTCAAGGCAATTATTTGTTGTTGTTCATGTAAACTTACAGCGGAGGAACTAAGTTTACACAGATTCATCTATTTTTCTATGTTCTGACAGAGTGTGTTTTATTTCCTGAAAATAAATCTTTAAAATATTGCTGTGGACCTTTTTGAAGATGCTTCTTATAACATACTGATGATGAAAAGATGGTTTTGATGGCAGCAGAATATCTTTGCACATTGCGTGGAGCCTGCCAGAGATTTAGGATGCCTTCAGAGACTTAGCTCTTTACTGAGAATTTTTCTGAAAACAGAGGTCTCGTGAGTTGAAGGCCAAAGTGGAAGTTTGAACCCCTAGCTTATTTTTATCATTGTTTTCTTTAATCTCAACAGACTCTGTGTCACTAAAAGAATCACTGGATAATTTTACAGCTCAAGCGTGGTTTGGGTAAATCAGTAAGTCTGAGGGGGATGTTTGACTTATCCAAGATGGAAAAATTTTCTGTTTAATAAAGGTGAAGAAGTCATTTGGGCTACATGAACATTTTTGTACTGGATGCTGGAATGACTCATTCTTTTTGGTGTACAAATAAATGCCAAAACTTGTTAGATTGTTTGGCTGGAACCTGTGCCATTGTCTGCAAGGTTTTCTGCTCTACTTTTAATACTACTCTTCTTGTGTTGGACTAAAGTGGCCTCCTTTATTTTTAATGTCTATTGAAAACTCTGTCTCCCTCTCTCTTCATCCATCCATCTATCCATCCATCTATCATCTAAAGAAGTTTAAAGTATCTGGTTCCTATAAATAACTCACAAATAGTCATAAAATTCCACTTAACACATTAATGGGCAGTGAGGGCGTAAGCACGAACAGATTAAATCATGAACCCAAATGCAAGTACACCTATATTCAATGGCTGGGGCAAACAGACACATCCTAGGAAGCTTAAATATTTATTCTGAACAGGGATTTCAAAACCCTAGTGAAGTCAGAGGCCTAACACATTACTGTTCTTGTAGTAGTTACCAGATTTTTGGCTCTGGCTTAGTGATGAGACAATGTTGTGTGTGACAAACCCAGGCACATTGTTTCTTTGAAATCTGGGTCAGAACAACACTGTTGGTTTTTTAAAAATTTCATCAAATGCAGCTTACATTAAACTTATAAGTAGTACAAAGAAGGAATATTCTTAAGGAAAAGAAATACAAACCTAGAGCATTGCAATTAGCTGTTTCCATATTAAGAATCAACATTAACATGGCAGAGTATATTTTTATAAAACATCATAAAGTAAAATAATTATGTGTCAAGTAATGTTTTTGGTTTCTAATGCAATTGAATCTTTCCTTTTTCCAAGTTAAAGACTTCTCAAGAAAGATTAAAATAAGTATGCAATTTTAACCAGATGTTTCTCTAATCCTTTTGAAAGATGAATCAGAAACAATTTTTTCATTCGTGGTTCAGGAATAATTTCAAATTATTTCTGTAAGAGGACTATATGTCTAGAGGATTACATTCATTCCTGATTTCTTGTCTTGTTGACAAGACTTTTCTAAGTTCCCCTTTGCTTGAAAGGGACATGAAAGGGGGTTGGAGAGCATAAAGCCTGTTACTTTCCACACTAAGCTAGACTGTTTTCTTCTTTCTTTCTTAAGTTAGACATTAAGTTAGATATGTTTCGCACACGTTTTCTAATGTGTCAGGAAATCTGGACTCATCTCAGAGCTCAGGTTTCTTCTCTGAGTGAATTATTTTAGGTGAGCTTCCCCTCTATCTGTTTCTGGATTCTTATTGGAATCAAAAGACAGTTTTAAACTGACTTTAGGTGTTGCTGACCAGAAGTTCCTAACAACCCACCTCATTTTTAACTCTTTTCTTTTACCTGTACCTGACATGCTTATTCATGAACCAGTGTTTTTCTCATCCTCTCTTCTATTATAAAGTATGGCTGTACCACTTTCAAAGACCTCATTCCCACAAACAATCTCCCCCCCACCACTTTTCTTTGGATTGTAATTCAAAACTTGTAGCCTTCTACAGAGATATAGGATACTGAGCCACAAATCAACTATGTGTCTGGGTGCAGAGTTCCTAAAGTGAAAACTGCTAAGTCAGTGAGGATTTATCATTTCTGAGTGCCTTAGGATGAGACATGAGCTACAGAAAGATGAAGGAGAATAGTTTTTCAATTTGTTGGAGGAGAAAGGTAAAGAAGTCAGGGTTGTTTAATTTTCACCACTGCCCTATGATTAGGGGTACCCTCATTTTCTTTATGCCACAGATGAGGAAATTGAGGTGTAGAGAGGTTAACCAACTTTTTGTAGGTTCTATGGTTAGGAACAACCACAGCAAGCATTTACATTTATTTTATTTTATTTTTGTGGTGCTGAGGATCAAACCCAGGGCCATACTCTCTACCACTGAGTTATGTCTTCAATCCCTGGAATAGGGATTTGAACTCAAGTGTGGGTCATTTTGAGGCCTGTTTGTACTCTTCAGTATTGTACTTTGTTAACCCAAGCAGCTATCGAGAAACTAAGTCACAAAAGAACTTTATATGGGAACAATTCAAATTTCAAAGGTTATATGAATATTGGGTAGGCAGTTCTACCTTGCACAGAAGTGCACAGTGGTTTCCCAAATGACTCTACTGTGCCTCGAGTGAAAAGTCTTTGCCTCTCAGATGGGTTAGGCTCTGGAAAAAGATTCATGTGAAAAAGACCTGCAAGAGATTGACTTATAAAATGGAACTCGAGGAGGGCTATGTATAGAGGATTAGAAATATCAGTCATTTGTAGAAGATATTCCCTTTAGATACTTAGATCCTAATCCTCTGTGACTGGTGTCCTTATCCGAAGAGCAGAGTAGGACACAGCCCTGCACTCTCACACTGGAAAGACCATGTGAGGGCTTGAAGGGAAGGCTTCCCATCTCCAAGCCAAGGAGGGAGGCTACAGAAGAAATGACCCTGTTGACTCCTTGATCTTGGGCTTCCACGGCCCCCTGAACTGTGAGAAAGTGAAGTTCTATTGTGTAAGCCACACAGACTGTAGTACGCTCCTGGGTAAGATACCTGCCACAGTCTTTGTCATGGCAGCAAACAGATATGATGATGGTGGTTCTGCTGAAGGACTACACCTACCTCCTCTTCAGTTAACAACACTTATCATTAAAGGTCAAGTTTACCCTCTCAGAACACTGCTGGATACATACTGAATGATTTTTAGTTTTTTTCTAGGCTCCACACTCACCTGCTCTTTTTAAAAATTTTATTATAGTGGTACATTTCAGATACACATAGTGATAACATTCATCATAGGGGATTTGTACCTGTACGTGATATATCTTGCTGCTTCTTTTTTCCCCCATTCCCCTCTCCTCTCTTCACCACCCCCTTTATTTACAAAAACTTTGTTTCCATTTTTTCCTTCTATTCCTTATTTCTCTTGTTCCTCCATTCCTTCCCCTTCCCCCTCCCTGGTTCCTCTTCCCATTTGAACAATTTCTTTCCTTGTCCCAGTATAATACATTTTAGTCTTTATTTGCTTTCAGTTTCTTACACTAGAGAAACAATGTGGTATTTAAACATGTGTGTCCCATTTATTTCACATAAGACTGTGGTCTCAAGATATATCCATTTACCTAGAAATATCTCAAGTTTATCATTCTTTATGGCTAGATTGTACTTTATTTATTAAAAAACCATGTTTTCTTTATCCATTCATTGGTTGATGGGCATTTGGGCTGTTTCCAAGATTCAGCTATTACCAACTGTGCTGCTATAAATATGGGTGTGTATATATTACCTGGTATGATGCTTTTAATTCTTTCAGGAAGACACCAATAAGTTTAATAGCTGGGTCAAATGGAACCTCTAGTCCTAGTTTTTTGAGGGATCTCTACACTGATTTCCATAGTGGTTGCACCAGTCTACACTCCCACCAACAGTGGAGAAGTGTTCCTTTTTCCCCACAGCCCCTCCAGAATATGTTATTGGCCGATTTGTTGATAATAGCAATTCTTTCTGGAGTGAGATGGAATCTCAGTGTTGTTTTAATTTGCATCTCAGTGATGTTGAACATTTTTTCATATGTTTATCTGCTATTTCTACTTCTTTATCTGGGAAGTGTCTATTCATTTCAGCTGCCCATTTTTGAATTGGGTCTTTAAATTTGGGGTGTCTGATTTTTTTGTTATTTATATATTCGTGTTATTAGTCCTTTGTCAGAGGAATAGTTGGCAAAAATTTTTTTCCACTCTGTGGATTGTCTCTTTGCTCTGTTGGTGGTCTCTTGCTGTGCAAAAGCATTTTAATAACATCCCAGTTGTTGATTCTTTGTGATATTTCCTGGGCAATTGGGGTTTTGTTCATAAAATCTTTACCTACACCTGTGTCTTCAAGAGTTCTACCTATTCTATCTTCTAGAAGATTTAGTGTTTCTGTTTTAATATTTAGGTCTTTGATCCACTTTGATTTTAGCTTAGTGCATGGGGAAAGACATGGGTCTAGTTTTAATTTTCGGCATGTGGAGAGCCAGCTTTTCCAGCACTATTTATTAAAGAGGTTATCTTTCTTCCAGTGAGGGTGTTTGAACATGTTTCTGCATCTTCTAATCTGTTCCATTGGTCCTTGGGTCTGCTTTTTTTTTTTTTCCCAGTACCATGCTGTTTTTATTACAGTAGCTTCATAATGTAATTTCAGGTCAGGAATTGTGATAGCCCCTGCTTTGCTTGTTTTGCCCAGAATTGCTTTTGCTATTCTAGATTTTTTTTGATCCCAAATGAATTTTAGGATTGTTATCTCTAATTCTGTGAGGTATGCTATTGGTATTTTAATCGGGATTGCTTTAAATCTGTATAATAGTTTTGGGAGTAACTGGCCATTTTCACAATATTGGTTCTTCCTACTCAAGAACAAGGGATATCTTTCCATTTTCTGATATCTTCTTCAATCTCCTTTTCCAAAGTACTATAGTTTTCTATATATAGATCTTTTACTTCCTTTGTTATATTGATTCCTAGGTACTTCATTTTTTTGGATGCTATTGTGAAAGGTGTTGTTTCCTTAATTTCTCTCTCAGTGAGTATGTTATTTGTGTTCAGGAATGCTATTGATTTTTGAGTGTTGACTTTGTACCCAGCTACGCTGCTGAATTTGATTATTAAATCTAGAAGTCTTTCGGTGGAACTTTTGGGGTCTTTTATATAGAGTATCATGTTATCTACAAATAATGATAATTTAACTTCTTCCTTTCCTATCTTTATTCCTTTTATTTCTTTCTCTTGTCTAATTGCTCTGGCTAATGTTTCCAGAACCATACTGAAGAAGAGTGGTGAGAGTGGACATCCTTGTCTTGTTCCAGATTTTAGAGTGAAAGCTTTTAGTTATTGACCATTTAGTATGATATTGGCTGTTGGTTTGTTATAGATGACTTTTATCAGATTGAGATAAAGACCATCTGTTCCAATTTTCTGCAGAGTTTTTAGCATGAATGGGTGTTGGACTTTGTCAAAAGCTTTTTCTGCATCGATTGAACATGATCCTATGGTTTTTGTCCTTGGCTCTGTTAATATAGTGTATCACATTTATTGATTTGCATATGTTGAGCCATCCCTGCATCCCTGGGATGAATCCTACCTGGTCATAGTGTATAATCTTCTCAATGATTTGTTACGTTCTATTTGCCAATATCTTATTGAGGATTTTTGCATTTATGTTCATTAATAAGATTAGCCTGTAGTTCTCTTTTTTCATTGGATCCTTCTCTGTTTTTGGTATCAGGGTTATGCTTGCTTCCAGAAATGAATTTGGGAATATTGCTTCCCTTTCAATTTCATTAAAGAGTTTGAGAAATAGTGGCATTAGATCGTCTCTAAATTTATTGTAGAATTCAGCAATGAGTCCATCAGGACCTGGGCTTTTCTTTGTTGGTAGGTTTTTAATTACTTCTTTAATTTCAGGGCTGATATTGGGTTAGAGTTTTTATATCTTCTTGATCCAGTTTTGGTAATCCATATGTATCTAGGAATCTGTCTATTTCAATCTTATTAGAATAAAGGTTCTCAAAGTAGGTATTGATGGTCTTCTGGATTTCTGTGGAATCTGTTGTGATTTCACACTTTTCATTCCTAATTGTATTTGAATCTTTTCTTTCCTTTTTTTTTTTTAATAAGGTTGGCTAAGGGTTTGCCAATTTTATTTAATTTTTCAAAGAACCAACTCTTCATTGTTTTTTTGTATTGTTTTCTTAGTTTCAATTGCATTAATTTAGGCTCTGTTCTTTATAATGTTCTCCCTTTTATGAACTTTGGCCTTGGCTTGCTCTTCTTTTTCTGGAAGCTTGAGGTTCAACATTAAGTTGTTTATTTAAGCTCACTCTGTTTTTCTGATATGGGAGTTCAATGCTGTAAATTTCCCTCCTCGGACTGCTTTCATTGTGTCCCATAAATTTCAGTAGGTTTTATTGGCATTATCTTTCAGTTGTAGAAATTGCCTAATTTCTTCTTTAATTTCATCTGTAACCCACTGATTGTTCAGGAGGGTGCTATTTAATTTCTACATGTTTATGAAATTTTTGTGGCTCCTTTTGGCATTTATTTCCAGTTTCAATGCACTGTGGTCTGCTAGTATGCATGGGATAACTTCAATTTCTTTGCATGTACTTAAGCATGGTCTATGAGCTAGTATGTGGTCTAGTTTGGAGAAAGTCCCACGTGCAGTTGAGAAGAATTTCTATTCTGATGTGTGGGGTGGAATACTCTGGATACATCTACTGAGTCCATTTATTTAAAAGTTTGGTTTAGTTCTGACGTTTCCCCGTTGACTTTTTGTCTAGTTGATCTGACTATTTGTGACAGTGGGGTTTTGAAGTCCCCATTACAATCGTATTAATGCTTATTTGGTTTTTCATGTCTGTTAGTATTTGTTGTATATAGTTAGGTGCACTGGTATTTGGTGCATGCATATTTATGGTTTTCATCTCTTCTTCTTGGGTTGTTCCCTTTACAAAGATGTAGTGACCTTCTTTGTCCCTCTTAATCAGTCTTGGCTTGAGATCCACTCTGTCTGCAAATAGAATAGCTACCCGTGCTTTTTTCCGGGTTCCTGTCACAAGGATTACAGTTTTCCATCCTTTGACTTTCAGTCTATGAATTTCTTTTTGAATTACATGTGTTTCTTGTTTGCAGCATATTGTTGGTTCTTGCTTCTTGATCCATTCTGCCAATCTGCTTCTTTTGATTGGTGAATTGAGACCATTTACATTCATGATTATAACTGAAAAATGTTGATTTATTCTTGTCATGTTATTTACTTGTTGTTGGTTCCCTATTTTTCCCATCTGTTTAATTACTTGCCTTGCCTGTAGGATTTATTCTGTTTTGATTCCTGGAGTTGTAATCCTTATTTTCTCTTTATAGAATATCCTTCAGAGTATTTTGTAGTGCTGGTTTGGTGGTCATGAATCTCTTCAGGTGTTCTTTGTCATGGAAGTATCTTACTTCTCTATCAATTTTGAAAGATAGTTTTGCAGTGTACATCAGTTTGGGATGGAGTTTGCTTTCTTTTAGGGCTTGAAATAGTTCACTCCAAGCTCTCTTTGACTTAAAGGTTTGTGTTGACAAGTCTGCTGTGATTCAGTTGGGCTTTCCTTTATAGGTTATTTGTTTCTTTTCTCTAACAGATTTTAATATTCTGTTCTTGTGTTGAATTCCTGGAATCTTGGCTATTATATGTCTTGGGGTAGATTTTTGTTGATTGTGGCTAATTGGAGTTCTATATGCCTCACTTATCCATATGTCAAGTTCTTTTTCCATACTTGGGAAGTTTTCTGCCTTTACTTCTGTGAACAGGTCTTTTATGTCATTTGTACTATCTCCTGCATTTTCATTGACTCCAATGACTCTTATGTTATTCTTTGTGTCTTCTAGCAGCTGTTGGATTGATTTTTCATGGTCCTTTACCATTTTGAAGAACTCTTTCTTTTCACGATTGCTAACCACAATCTTGTCTTCTATATCTGAAATTCTGTCTTCAGAATTGTTTCATTCTACCACCTGCACTTTCAACAGAAGTTTTAATCTCCTGGACATCTGTTCAAATTTGTTTCATGGATTCCATTTCTTTCCTGTGTTGGGCATTTATGGTTTCCATAATTTTCCTAAGCTTCTCTATCTTTTTTTTTTATCTGTATCTGTTCTAGAGTGACTAATCATGAATTTTATTCTGGAAATGATTTCTGTTTTGATGTTTTCTAGAGCATCATTCATCTGGTTTGTTACTTCTGCTGTTACTGCTTCCAAGAGTCCAGGTGGGAGGCTTTCAGATTGCTCTGCCTCATTACCCCCTAGGTTTCCTTTTGGAGAGCTGCAGTCTGGGATTGCATCTTGTTTGCATGTCTCTCATTTTCTATTTTTTCTTTTTTAATTTAATTTCTGAGTTGATGCTTATGGATCGCCTATGGCAGGTAGCTTTTTTTGTTAGTATTGAGAACCCTTTGGAAATGACTACTTCTTTAGAGCTGTCTTCCAAGTGTAGGTGGTTTTTGGGTTTTGAGTCTGTTGCAAGATCTTACCTCTTCAATTTTTGGGGGCTGAGAAGTTGCTGTCTATTTGGCCAGCCCCTGGTTCTTTGACCATGGCCTATACTGTTATTTATGACCCTCTGCCAATCCCAGTCTTGGCATGCAAGGAAGAACTGAGTAGAACAATTCTGTCGCCTTGGCTAAAGTAATACAATCAGCAACAACAATAGCATCAAACACAGCCTAGAAAATGACCAACTGTGGTAACTACTGATCTGCTAACTTTAACTATATGAACTAGATTTGTGGTTATATTACACTGTCCAAAATAAACCAGAAACTTGTATACAGTGAATATGCCCTCGATATGATGATTTTACCCTTAGAGGAGAAGATTCAAAAGAGATTAGCAGGAAAGAATAGAGAAATAGAAGAAGAGAAAGAGGTGAGAAGCAAAGTTGGAGGACAGGGGAAAATTATGCAAACTTTGGGGAACCAGTAAGGAAAATAGGAGGGAAGGAAAGAAGGAAGAAATAAAAACAAGGATGGAAAAAAGCAATAAGAACAAAAAACTAGAACTTCACTTTCATATAAAAATAAGAAAAAAAAGAAAAAAGAGGAGAGGGAAAAATACATAAAAAAAAAAAAGCAGCAACAACAGGGAAAGGGGAAAAAGAAAAAGAAAAAGAAATGTCTGCTTCCAGGTGTGTCTCTGCTGTCACTGGAAGACAGAGTAGGAAGGCCCAGGTCCATTTGATTAATCCCAGCAGTAGATTTATGGCAGGGTAGTGGGTGTTCCCAGCTGGGTTCAGTAGCAAGGCTTCACCACCAGTTCCCACTAAAGTTCAGCCTGGTCTCTGGCTGTGGGGTTGGAACCTGATTTGTTCAGCTACAGACATACTGTGTGTCTCCCACTGGCTTGGACTCAGTTCTCTGCCAGTTTAAACTTGGCTCCTTGCCTTCTGCAGACTTGAATTTGGACTTTGCTCCACCTTGTCCCACCTTCTCCTTGCACCAAAAGCCACTAGCAGCTTTTCTGAGTTCTGAGCTCGGCCTCTTTCCAAGATGGTGATCAGCTGATCACCACCCTCTCCTGGGGAACATCTGAAACCAGATAAGATAACTCAACAGTCACTGCAGTCTGTTGTGTCCACCACTCTGCTCCACTTGTGTGTCTTTCCATGGAGGCCTCCGGGGTCACCAGTAGTCTCCACGCATCTGCAGGCTCAAGCCACGTTGTCCGTGCTGAGATCTGGGGCTGTGAGCAGGGGCTGTGAGCCAGGACTGCAATCTGGGGCTCTGGGAGAAAGTGCTGCCCATCACCTCCTTTTTCTGTGCTGAGGTTGCTCCTTTTGCTCTCTCTGTGAGATTCAGCTCTTTCTTTGGATCCCTGCTGGCTCCTGGGGACATGCTTCCCTCTTTCTTCTCTTCCCTAAATTGCTGTATGTCCCTAAATTGGACAGCAAATCTTGGAGAGGCTTTTTCTGTGCTTCTCACCACTCTGCTGTCTGCCTGGAAGTCCTCCAACCTGCTCTTGACATTTTCTTCATTGTTTTATTTTTTAATTGCTTTGATTAGATTTGGTAAACATTCTACACCAGTGGTGGTGAACATATGGCATGCATGCTACAGCGGTTGTTTGTATCATTGAAAGCTCTAAAAGTTTTGCCATTACTGTTCTAGACCAAGACTGAACAATCCAAATATAATGTGAATGATTAAATTTCTTGGTATTAATGTTTCTAGTAGCTACATTAAAAAAATAAAAAGAGATAGATGAAGTTAATATTAGTAATGTTAATGCATGAATGTAGGTTAACGTGTTATATAATATATATTCAATATAAATTTCAATATAAAATTATTCACAAAAAATACTACATTCTTTCTTTTCATAATAAGTCTTCAAAGCCAGGATTTACTTTGAGAGCACAGCTCAATTTCCACTGCCCTGTTTCAAATGCCCAGTAGTCCTTGCAGCAACTGGCTACTGCGCTGGATAGTATAATTCTAGACCCAGCATTAAGGATTAGAGACACTTTCGTCTATCAGCAAAGTATTTGCAACTCTTTATTTAAAGTGACTAGCCCTGCCAATGACTGAGGTCACTTGTTAAAGTGAGTAGTCATGCCAGTGACCGAGGTCACCTGTGAACTGTTGTGTTGCCTATTTCAAGTCTATGTTTCAGAACGTGATATGCTCTCACTGAGAGCAAGAACTTTATCTGAGTTTGGCGTCATTCTAGGTACAAGTTCCTGAGGGACAGTGTGAAGGGAGGAAGTTATTGCTTAGCTTTCACTGAGGTACTATTTTCCACTGAGACTTCCAAAAACATTCTGTTTTCTTCAATAGATGCTTACAAAATCATCTTTTATCTATAAAATAGAGGGAAAATATGCAAGGTGGGTTTTTATTCTTTTTTAATTTGATTACATTAAACAATGAAAATCTAACTGGATTAAGAGGAAAAGTGCTCCCGTTTGTTGTGTTCTTACTGTGTACCTGATATATATAATCTTACTCTAACCTCTAATAATCTTGGGAGCTTTATACAAATGAGAAAATGGAAGTTCTGTAGATTTAAGTAAATTTCCTAAGATCAATCATACTATTCGTAATTGGTGAAATCTCCTGCCCATATTAGTTTAATGTTAAAGGATTTGTGATCTGGTTAAATCTTATTCCGGTGCATGGTTGATGTTTGAGAAATTTTAAATGCACATGAACAATATGACATTCATATGAATTTTGTAGAAACTTAAGCCTCATTCTCAAAAGCATGAATTTTTGAGGAGAGGGACTCAAGTTCAAGCTCCAGCTCTTCCATTTACTAGCTTTTTGATCTTGGAAAATTATTTAAACTCCAGAAGTCTGTTTCCCCATTTAGAAAATGAGCATCATAATAGTCTCTATCTCTTAGGGTTGTATAAGGACTGAGTGAGCTAATTCAGGAAAAGCACACCATGTGAGGCAGATACTAAGGACTCACCAAATGTCAGCAGCTTGTTCCTTTTTTTTTTTTTTTAATAATCAACAGTGACAGGCCTGGTATAAGCTCTTTCAATTTGTAGGAATTTTTTTGAGTACTCAAAATAGCAGAATAGATTTTTTATATGTTAAGTATGATTAAGCAGAGAAGCCTGAAGTACTTTTCCATAATAAATGGCTCCAACTGTATTAGGGAACGAGAACAGTTTTCTGCAGTAGATCTGACTTCCCAGCGGCTAGAGGAGAGAACATCACTTGCATCTTCTGCCTAGGAGCTAACAGCTTTAGCCTGCAAAGGTGGTGACCTTATTTCTCTTTGGAAGATCCCTGAAGTCTGGTCACTACTGCTGTAGGACTTGAGCTACATATGACCCATCTTAAAAAAGAAGAATAAGATTTTTCCACTGGTCATACCTAAGTCATTTGAAGTTCTTTTCACTCTTTTCCTGTGGCTGAAGACTGTAATAAGAAAGTGCAACAAAAACAACCAACATAAAAATCAACTAGAGTTTGGAACAAAACTAGAGAATGAAAGGGAAAAAGGCTTCTGTCTAGGGTTCAAATGCTTCCACTCATCAGTTAGTCTTAACCTTTTTGATAATTATATTATGTGTAACAGCAAAGAAGAAAGGGGATAAAGGTCTCAGGAGTTATATTGATAAACTATGTGTGGTGCTCAAAAATGGCATGAAATATCTTGTTTAAGCTGTAAAAATATATTAGCGTGTCATGTTATCTTCATAAATTCTTCTCACACACAGGGTGGGTGGAGTTCCTGAATCCCAAGGTGCATTACTAATTCGACCGGCCACTGCAATCCATCAATTGATTTGTCATATATTTGCAGGCTCACAGTTGGGACTGGAGTATTATGATTCTGGAGGGTTTGATAATAGGTGAATTATTAGCTGTTGGGGACAGATTTGTTTCGGAGCCTTTCTGTGGCAGTTTCTTACACAGGAAGGCAATCATTCTTGTGGAATTTGCTCCCTGAGACTTAAAGAGATTTCGAATATACCTTGCAATTTTTTTTTCTCAGTAAAATTTCATTTGTGGTTAATTATGACTGGTAAGGCTTTCTGGAAGTTCACCAAGTGTGTTGAGAGTTAAATCATGTCAAATTTAAATAGTCTCATGAAGGGACAACCCTCCCTGCGTGTTCTTTGTCACTATGTTTACAAAGATTGTGCACAGTTTCTTTTTGGAAAACAAAAAGACATCTATAACTCACTTTTTTCTTAGACTAGAGAATTTTTCCTTTGGTTTTTTGACTATTTACCTAGTGCTCTCTGATTTTGGGTAAGAAGTAATTTATTCCTAAGGTTATTTAAACAGCATCTAACTTTTGAAAGTATGCAAGAAGTTAAGTGCTTTTTGTGGATGTAGCACATCCGGCCAGATGAACCCAAAGTCGTACTTAAACTGCTCATTTCTATCTGGAAACTTCTCCTAGGAACGAGATCATAGTGAGGGCAGACTAAGCAGAGCCATTTCTCTTCCAAAATTGACATTATTGAGAAACAGAATGAAGATAAAATTCAAAGGAATGCAATAAACTTACTAATTTTCTCTCTAAGTTTTAGGTTTCTATTTTAGAAGGATATCTTCATAGTTAGGTACCTTCTTTCACATATTATCATCAACTCCAAAATTAGTTACAATATTATGAATTGTTTATAATATTTTTCTTGAGGTTTAAAGGATGCAGAAATACAGGAGGGCTTTAAAAAGTCAATATAATATATATGGTATAGGAATACTTAAATAATTCAACATGTGATTAAAACTATGCTGAACCCAAAACTTTCGCTGAGAATACGATGCTATCAGAATTTTATGCTGTCTTTGATTTACTAGAGACTGAATTTATCTGGAAACTTCCCCTTCAACTTCTTGACTGGAAGACAGGGAAAAAGAAATGATAAAGCTTTAAGATGGTGAATGATCACCATGGCAGGGAACTCCCAAGTGGCAGATGCATCTATAGCAAGCATTCCAGAACACTGGAATTGATTTAAAACCTTGTTAAAGACTTTTATGTTTTTGCTGAGTTGCAGTATTTAAAATATTCGTAGATGAACAGTATTTCTATTTGTGAAGAATGACCTGGAATGAACTTCAAAATTTGAAAGATATTTGATTGTACTATCAGGAGTGCATAGTCAAATGTGTTATAAATCTGAGATTATTTCTGATAAGTTATTTTGAGCACTTTTGTCAGCCCTGCTCTTCATATTCTAGTATATGGAGCCACCGGCCTAGCATGACTTGCTCTTAAATTTTCCTATTTAAAGTGCCTTTGGGGGATACAAAAGGAATCTAAGTAATAGGATGTATACTCAAGAAATTTGCATTCTGTTTTGGGAAAAGAGCACTCACTTGTAGGGCTGGGTAAAAGAGGAAGACCAATGAGGGTTGAGGTTCTGTAGAACAATGGATAGATCATACACACAGAGAGTGCGTGGTAATCCAGGCGTATGTTGCAATGGGCAAACCAACAGCTCTGGGGATTTAGATGGTCCTACTCTCCCTTATTTCTTTAGCTCAGTCAATCGTGCAATGCATCTTCGTTTGGTGTCTACTATACGCTAGATGCCTTGTTAGGGAAGATGGTGCCAAAGACAATGAACTTTGTTGTCTTCATAGTTTCAGGTCTAGAGGCAGCAGGCATTAAACATAAACAATGACTGTATGTAACAAACTGGTAAGTCATAGAAAAGAAAGGCAAAACACTATGGCATAGATCAGGGATTGTGGAAGACAAGTCTGAAGATGGGACATTTAAACTGAGACTCAGAGAATATACTTTTTAAAATATAAAAGTGCACTTTTGAACGTAGGATATGCTCGAATTAGATAGGATTTTCTACTGCTGCTTTGTTGCTGTTTTATAGTCATAATGAAATAAATATTTAGGACATGCCCACTTCATTCAGCAAATAGGAATTGGTCAGGAGCCTGGTGGAAAGCAGGTGTCACCTGTGAAACAGAGAATTTGAGGGCTTAGTAAGGGGCTGTTCATTTGTGAAGGAATGTCTGGGTGTAGGGAAGCCACAGCAATAGTGCGTTTACTCCCAGGAACAGAAAGAGCAAAACTGTTGCAATCTCCAGACCCGAAGGAAGGCAAGCGGAGGGCAAAGTTAATGTGGAAGGAGAAAGCAGGGAGAGGGTGGTGTTTTCTTGAGAGGGTCAGCAATCTCAGCTGAGGGATGTAACAGTCTGAGATGACCCTCCCACCCCATGTGAGAGTCACGAATACATCCTCCTATCACCCTCCCTCTCCTTCTGTCCTTCTGGGACTCCCATTGGCTGTATCCAACTTGCAATGAAAAGATGGTACAGGTCACTCTCCCAGTGTAGGAGTCAGGGTCCAGAAGGTAGAGTGTGCATCTAGGGGTGGCCCAGAGAAAGTATCCCATACAGACAGTGAAAGTAAAGTGCCTGCTATGGTCCAGGCTCAATGGAAGAGACACATGCTATAAGCCATGCGAAAAGATGTGTTTTGTTTTTAATTTATCTGTGATGTGATGCAGTCTCTCAGAATAAACATATTGCTGCCAAGGTAATAGCCCAGCAGCCCTTCTAAAGTTCCTCCTAGTTGGTGACTCAGATGTCTCTTCTAGTGGCTGTTTTTTTCTCTTTGTCTATCACAATACTCTCAGAATCACTCAGGTGACAGCAGTATCTTGGGGAGCGCACAGGGCCAGAAACACTGAGCAGCTGTGGCCCTGGCGTATGTGTGCATTGTTACGAGGCCACTTTTCCTTGTGGAGATCTGCTCTTCCTTAGGGTGGCCCTGTAATTTTTTTTTTTTTCCTCAGAAAGACTGAGGATGTGGAAATGAAGTGGGGTGGGGAGACCGAAACGTGTTGGTCATATAAGCTGACATTTGAGCAGTGGGATTCTTGTGTCAGGCAGGAATGGCTGTATTTACTAAACAGCTCCAATTTTCCTTTTGACGTTGGTTTCAGATTTTTCAGGAAAAAGACAGCTCTGAAAATTTATGAACCATAACTTGCTCTTCATTACTCCATCACTCAGTAAGCCCCGAGCACCCTAAGCCTGAGGGTCACCTGCAGGTCTGCAACTCTTTGTAACTTTATAGGGAATTCATCAGCTGTAGGAGGTGTGATGAGGTGTGAGAGGCCATTCATCCACCAGTGCGGCTGCTAAATAGTTCTACTAATAATAAGGACATACACGTGTATGAGTTCTTTAGGTATAAAATTTTCCCCAGACATGAAAGTCTCAGTTAATTCTTGCAGTGGCCCTGTAAGGCAGGCAGGGCAGGCCTGACTGATTCCCATTTCAGATGGGAACTTGAGCCTCAGAGGCCAAGTACCCTGCCAGCGTCCTATGGCTGACAAGTGGC
Source organism: Hystrix cristata (assembly GCA_004026905.1). Classification (NCBI taxonomy): domain Eukaryota; kingdom Metazoa; phylum Chordata; class Mammalia; order Rodentia; family Hystricidae; genus Hystrix; species Hystrix cristata. Next base: position 16,389 of record PVJO010003394.1, on the reverse strand, counting down.
GGAGGTGCTGGAAGCCAATTCCATTAACAAAAATTAAAACAGTTTGCAGTGGCAGTTTTCGATGTAGAAATGGTTTAGGCCTGCTGTTGTTCTCAGAAAGAGTAAGAATGTATGAAATTGGGACATTTTCTTTCACTGAGTTGTTCATATATTTGCCCATTTGGATAGAGTGCTGCACACCTGTAATCCCAACACTGTGGGTGGTTGAGGCAGGAGGATCCCAAGTTTGAGCCCAGGCGTGGCAACTTCGTGATTTAATGAGAGCCTGTCTCAAAAAAGCTATACTGGCTATGTTGCTCAATGAGAAGGCCCTGGGTTCAATTCCCTAGTTACCCTCCCCAATTGGCCAATGAATAATGATCTGTATTTGGAAAAAATATGCTTTATTTGAATCACTGTTTAAATGTGTTTCCTCTTGTTAGAATACTGGTAGCAGTACTGGAGGCCATTTGAAGAGAGTATCAGGCCTGTCCCTCTCTTCTCTGTCACAAGGGCTTGCTCTTAAAAAATTACAACTCGTGCAGCATTTTGAACACAGGAGTTACATGATGTTATAATTGTAAAAAGTCTCCTATGGCCATTATGTTGAGCACAAATATTGGGTAAAGAAGAAGCGGGATAGTAAGACTACTGGTCATTTAACCAAGTGATAGTGATGGTGGTTTGGGCAAAAATAGTGGAAGAGCAGGTGGCTTGAAGTATTAGAAAGTTGGACTGGGGAGGCGGCTCAGTGGTAGAGCACTTACCCAACATACTCACACACACACACACACACACACACACATACACACACACACACACACACGGGTATTGAGACTTGGGCAGATTTTGAAAGCAGAGCCAATAAGATTTTTTGACGGTTCTGTGTGGGTTGTGAAAGAAAGACAGTAAGAGAGAAATCAAGGACTAATATGAGTATTTTAGCTTGAAGTAACTGGAAGGAAGGAACTGACGTAAATGAAGATAAGAAAGACTGAGGTGAAAAACATTTGAAAGGAAGTTCAGGTTCAGCTTTGGAACTGTTAAACTTAAGGTACCTATTCTTTTTTATTTTTTAAAATGAATTCTATCTCTCTATCTATTTATCTATCATCTATCATATATGTTCACTGTACATAATGATTTCATTCATTATGAGGAGTAGGTGCATGTACATAACATATCTTAATTCTTTTTATTCCTTTCCCTCTGCCTCCATGTCTAGATTCCCTTTTCCTTCTCATTTGCAAACAGATAGATCTCTGTGTTTCCTATTGTATATCTTTTATTTTGATCTTGATGCTGGTATTTTGATTGGGATTGCATTGTATCTGTATATCGCCTTTGGGAGTATGACCATTTTGACAGTATTGGTTCAGCCTATCCAGGACCCAGAGATATCTTTTCATTTTCTAATGTCCTTGTCAATGTCCTTTTTCAGAGTACTGTAATTTTTGTCATAGAGTTTTTTTTTTTTTACTTTGTTAGTTTGATTAATTGTTAAGTATTTAATTTTTCTTGAAGCTATTGTGAGTGGTATTGATTTCCCAATTTCTTTCTCAGTGAGTTCATTATTGGTGTACAGAAATGGTGTTGATTTTTGTGTGTTGATTTTGTATCTTGCTACATGGATGGATTTGGTTACACCTTCTAGAAATCTTTTAGTAGAATATTTGGGGTCTTCTATATAAGGGACCATGTCATCTGTAAAAACAATAACTTGACTTCTTCCTTTGCTGCACAGATACATTTTATTTCTTTCCCTTGCCTGATTGCTCTGGCTAATGTTTTGAGTACTATATTGAATAAATTGATGATAATGGACATTCTTATCTTGTTCCTGATTTTAGAGGGAAAGCTTTTAGATTTTCCTCATTTAATATGATGCTGGTAGTGGATTGGTCATAAATGACTTTTATCATATTAAGAAAAGTTTCTTTTATACCTATTTTCTTCAGGTTATTTTTTAATCATGAATGTATTTGTCAAAGGCTTTTCACGCATCTATTGATATGGTCATGTGAGTTTTGTCCTTGCTATTCTTTATGTGATGTATCACATTTGTTGACTTGCGTATGTTGAACGGATCCCTGTGATGAAGCCTGCTTGTACATGATGTATGATCTTTTCAATTACTCTTGTATTCTGTTTGCCAGTATTTTGTTGAAGATTTTTGCATTATTAAGGAAAATTGCCTTGGTCTTTTGTTTTGAAGGAGGCTAATATTTTTGCATTCTTTATATATTCTGGATATTAGTCCTCTGTCTGACAAATAGTTGGCAATTTTTTCCCATTCTATAGGTTGTCTCTTTACTCTGTCAATTGTCTCCTCTGCTTTGTAGAAGCTTTTAAAATTTGATATGATCCCATTTATTTATTCTTGGTATTATTTCTTATTCACTTGGGGTTCTGTTCAGAAAGTCCTTGCCTACATCTGTGTCTTCAAGAGTTTACTTTTTTTTTTTAATCTTCCAGCAGATTGTTTCTGTTTCAATATTTAGGTCTTCAATCCATTTGGTTTCTAGTGGTGCACAATATGAGTCTAGATTCAATCTTCTGCATAGGGATAGCCAGTTCTTTCAGTACAATTTGTTAAATAGGTTATCTTTCCTCCAGCATAAGTTTCTGGCTCGCTTATCAAAGACCAGATAGCTAAATACGCCTGCAGTTGTTTCTGCATCTTCTATTCTGTTCCATTGAGCCACACATCTGGGTTTTTTTTTTTTTTGCCACTACCACTCTGATTTTATTACTGTAGCTTTGTAGTATAACTTAAATCAGGATTATGATGCTTGCTGTCTTGCTTTTGTCGTTCAGGATTTGCTATTCTGGGTCTCTTCTGGTTCCATTTAATTCTAGGTTTGTTTTCACTAGTTCTGTGAAGAATCAAGGGAAGTAGACTAGCAGCATTCATGGCAGGGGGAAGAAATAGTCCAAGTACCTGAGTCAGGGCTGCTCTGTGCCCGCCCCAGGTATAGCAAGAGGATAAATTGTGCCCGGAAGGCCTTGAGTGACAGGGGGAACTCCCTGGAAGTGAGGCCAGAGAGATTGGCAGAGCTGGCCTGGGGAGACCTTTAAAAGACTTAATTATATATGCAATGGAAGACCCTGGGGGGGGGTCTTGAGTAGGGAACAGACATGGTCTGGCTAATGAGGAAGAAGGTAAGTAAAAAAGAAAGAATCTGAAGTAAAAAAGAGTCCGAAGGGCACTAAAGAAAATTCAAATCTATTTTAAGGCTGTATTACATAAATGCTTACAGATATTTGTATTAAATTATTTAAAGAAGACATTTATTAGAAATTAAAAAAAATCAGCTCTGTATATGGTCTATACGGGGTATATATATGTAATTACGGGAAACTGTGAGTCACAAATTTAAATGGAAAATTATAATCTATTATAAAGATGAAGAATGTAACATTTATAAACTGAACACTCAAAGAAATGTTATTTATTTATTGGAGAAACAAAAGCTGTGTGTATTTTGCATTTTTACATCTGTACTTTATATCTCAAACTATAAAGATATGATTTAAACTCTCCAAATAAGAGTGTAAGTTACTGCTACTTGAATTGTATGTTCCAAATAATATTTAAGAAACATTTACATTGGTACATTTCTTTTCCTCATGTCAGAGCAGTGGTTGGTTGTTAGGTGATCTGCAGGGTGGTGAGATAGAAATATGATCTTACAGTATTAAATAATCAAAGCTCCTCTTTTTCTACCTTGTAATTAAGGGATATAAGACTGTAATGTTAATTTTGATGTTAGAGTGGGAAGTACTTGGGGCAAGACAAAATAATGAGGGAACGGCTAATTTTTTTTTTTTTTTTTTTTTTTTTTTTTTTTTTTTTTTTTTTTTTTTTTTTTTTTTTTTTTTTTGTGGTACCAGGGATCGAACTCAGGGCCTTGTGCTTGCAAGGCAAGGACTCTAATCACTGAGCTAAATCCCCAGCCCGGCTAATTTTTATTGAGTACTTCCCTTGTGCCAGGACTACGTAAGCTGTGTGCAATATATTGGTATTGAAAAGGTGTCACTAATGGTTTTCCTTACTGGAGTTCTTTTAATATTTTTTAATGGACAAATTATCATCATATAGATTTGTGCAGTACAAAGCAAAGTTATGATACATGGGTACCATGCAGAATAATTGAATTAACTAATTCATATACTTAATATTGTCTAACATGCTTATCATGCATTCCCCTTATCTACCTACAACTTTTTACCCTTTTACCGACCAATTTTTCCCCATTTATTCCAACTCTATCCTCTGGTAACTGTCATTCTACTCTTTGCTTCTATGATTTTGATTGATTTGGGTTCATTGTGGAAGGGAGAAGAAGCAGAATTTGTCTTTCTGTGCCTGGCTTGTTTCACCTTAACATCCTGTAAGTTCATCTATGTTATCACAAACGATAGAATCTTTTCCTTCTTTTTAGAGGTCAAGCAGTATTCCATTGGATAAATATACCAAGTTTTAAAAAACCCATTCATTTGTTGCTAGCTAGGTCGATCCCGTGACTTGTCCTTATCGAAATTCTAAACCAAATGTGAGAGAAAATAAAATTAGATAGAGAAGTAAATATTACTTAATGATGGATAAAGCTAATATCAGGTAATTTAGAAATCATGGGCTTCCAAATACTGAACCCTGGAATTAGATGGATTTTTTAAAAAATAAAGCATAGAAGTTTTTTGGCTCATAGTTCTGGAAGCTGGTAACCGATTCACTCCAACAATAACGCCATTAATCCATCCACGAGGCTCTGCCCCTTAATCATGTCTTAAAGGTCCCACCTCTTAACACTTGTACTGGTGACTGTTTCCAACTTGTGAGCTTTGGGGAACGTATTTCACGAGCTACACCAGACATGGTCTCAGATGTGGAAGAGAATTCCTTTAATATGATGTTAGGTATGTGTCTGTGTAGTGTGTGAAGCGGCACATCTCCTAACATAGTCCTTCCTAAACTCCCTCTTGTTGACTGACGGAACTGAGTACTTCTAAGGTCTAGGTGCTTGCAGTAGAAAGGACCCATTTGTTAGAGGCACAGGGGACAATAAAAGCACCAAACCATTATTCCTAATCTCCAACCACTGGTGCCTGGACAGCGTACCTTTGTCATTGAAAGAGGTGGTCTAGATACATTTCTGTATGCAGTCTCAGGCCGTGCTGGTCAACTGGAGCATTTTGCAAATGAAAGACAAACTCAGTGGAGTAGAAAAGAGGTGAGGGAACACGTGCTGTGGCAAATGTTCCTGGGGGAAAGGCGGAGAAAGGTGCTGGGCTACATGATCCTACCTCCTCTTTCAAAGTCATCAGCCAAGGGTACTGAAGGCAGTTCCTTCCTAAAAAAAAACACAGGAGTGGGATGTATTAGCTCACTTACCTCCTGCAGCAGCACGATATAGTAGATCTTACATAGTTTTACAGATGTGGAAACTAAGGCATAGAGAAGGATCACAGACAATTGTGGAAGCCCTACAGCCTGGATGTGGTGGAAGCAGCTTTGAACCACAACATTAGCCCAAAAGTGCACATTCCCATCCTCCATACACTCCTAATTCCCAATCCTTTTGAACTATCCTTTCTTCCCTGGAAAGAATGAGGGGATTAGACTTAAAAAGTCCTAAATATTCCTTTCAACTTTAAAATGCTCTAGTATGCTTTTAGGTTTACGGTAGAAATATCTGGGTGAGTAAAGTATTCTAAACTCTTCTGGCAAAGTATAATATGGAATAATATTATATACAACTTAAAATATTATTTTGATGAACAGCCATAGTAGGTAATTGTAACCCAATTCTGTGTTCAATGTGGAAAACTTAACAGTTTAAAAAGGAACAGACAGATGGAATTTTGTTAATGCGTCCAAGAAGGAAATATGATTTCACATGCACATTATATGCAAGTTTATGAATGCAGTCGTGGTGTCTGGAACCTAGGTAGGAAACTATGATGAAAATCAGTGAAGTAAAATATCAAAATAAAACATTGCATGACAACTCTTAATGAGGAGCAATGCTGGCGCCTTTAATAAAACCACTTGGGAATATTAGTGTGATACATAAGTGGCTGAAAGGTTCTGAATTTCCCTGGCGATATTCATATATCACGAAATGAATGTTAGCTGGCAGTAATTCAAGAAGCAACATGCTTAGCATACCACTAGTGAAATGCTAGAATTGTGATTCCCCAGCAGTAAATTGTGACATTTTGCTTTGTGTCAGAAGTAAGTAGCCTCTTGTTTATGTATTTTTATGAACTTGTTTAGAGCGAAGATTTAGGATTATAATCTTAGTTAAGGATAGAATGTGCGATTTAGGTAACAGACTCATCTTTGTTTATGTGAAAGGGTAAGGTGGATAGGAAAATGTCCTCAGCAAGACTGCTTCAGTCCTTTCTTGGTAGCAGAGAATTTAGTTCACATTTAAATATACTCTGGGCAATTGGAAATAGTATTTTTGATGGAAGGTTTTTTAAAAATGTCACCTTGAATTAATAAGCTTCTAAAAATACCTTCTAACCAATATAAGTTCTAATTATGGAATTTATAGTCCAAATAACTTCATATTATGTCACATTAATTTTATGTCGTATTAATTTGGTAATTGGCAAATTGTTAAAAACCTTTACTTTGAAAACTTTATTTAACTTTTATTGAAATTCTAGCTGGTGAGCCTTCTCTTCCTTCCATCAAAACATTTCAAAAGAATGATGTTACTTTTATTAACTAAAAAATATATTTTAGATAAGTATGACTTAAAAGTTTGTCTTTTAGTATTTATTTGCCTGCTGGAACTTTATGTATACTTGCTCTTTCCAAAATGTGTGTGTGTGTGTGTGTGTGTGTGTGTGTGTGTATAAAAACATCTCATAATGCCCCATTGAGATTATCTATATGTTTTTTTTATTTTAAACAAAGAACATGTATTGGTACATTTTACATATAATGGTCACATTCATCACATTTATTTTATACCTGTACATGATGCATCTTGGTTCTCCCCGCTCTTCCCCATCCCTCCCCTCTGTTCCCTCCCTCCCTATTTACAGCAGGTTTATTCATAATGATTATCTATATGTTTTTATGTACCAGTTAGAAAATAAATTTAATAGAGAAAAATGAAGAAAAACTAAATTTTACTTCTAAAAAACAATAGTTTCTTAATGGTACAATTAAGTCTATTCTATAATTTGCTTCTAATGATAGGTTTGTTTTTTTGACTAATATCTCCACATGGAGAAAATGAAGTAGTAAGGACTACACTTGGCATATTGGATAGGTAAATGATAATTATTGAGCATTGTGGAGAAAATCAATTTAATAAAATAAATAGAAAAGCACCAAGGTACTTTCTTTACTTTTTAAAATTTTTTTTAATTTTAAAAAATTTTTAAATTTTTTTTTACCAAGAGCATGTATTGGTACATTGTATGCATAATGGTCACACTCATCATGGTTATTTTGTATCTGTACACGATGTATCTTGGTTTTCCCCCCTCTTCCCCACCCCTCCCTTCTGCTCCCCTTCCCTATTTGTAGAAGGTTTATTTATATTTTCCCATTTTTTCCTTTTCCTCTTTCTTTCCTTTTTCCCTTCTTTCTTTTCCCCCTTCCTCCTTTCTAGTTCTCCTCTCTTTTGAATATAACCCTCCTTTTATATAGTATCTATGATACCTCTTTGTCCTTATTTACAGTTATGGTTACTCATATCAGAGAAACAATTCGATGTGTACTCATGAGTATCTGATTTATTTCACTTAAGAGTATGTTCTCAAGGTGCATCCATTTACATACAAATGTTTCTAGTTTATCCGAAAAGGACCAAGGTACTTTCTATAGCAGAATTACAAAGTGTAATGCAGTCTCTAAGTGTGTACACTACACTGTAACACAAATTAAGCAAAAGCTACATTATTTGATTTCCTAATAAATTAGTTTGATGACCTGTTAAAAGAGTAGCAAATAGCAAATAGGAATGTACACTATTTAATAAGTATTCAAAAACTAGTAATATCCAAGGGGCAATGACTATGGAGAAGACAAGAAAGGGACGGCTGTCTGACTAGGGATACTTCATTTGCTGCTTATTTTGAGAACAGTGACCTGTACCACTTCTGAAATATTCTCCTGTGATTTCTCCACCTATAAATAACTTGCTTTGGGTCTGATGGCTTCTAATTGGTGAGTTATGATTGCTGACTGGGCCTCAGTTATCAACAGCAGCGTTTATGGGGCATTTAATCCTCGCAACAACCCAGTGAAGTCACGATCCTAATAACTTTCATTTTATTCATGAGCAAACCAACACCAAGAGAGATTTTGCAAAAGATTATCACAGAATGCAAATATAACAGACATTTCTTTTGTTTTTGTGAGGTTCTAATAATTATGCTGGTCTTGGGGACTAAACAGAAGACAGTCTGTGTTCTCGATTCTTACAGGAGGCAGATAATTCCTTGGCAATAGAGATGCCGAGAGCTAATATCTGAAGCACCACATTGGTGTACCGTGAGATTCAGAACACATTCATTGAGGAAAACTTTAGCAGGCAGCAAATAACAGAACAGACTGAAAGAGATTTCTTTTTTTGTGTATACCTTGCTAGTGCAGATAGATGGTGTTCCCCTTTACTCTTTTGGCTCTAAATGGCTGTAGCTCTCTGTGGCCACATTGTAGCTTACTGCTCTCCCACATGTGAGACTGCTCCTCTCTTTTGTGCATGTAGTGTCAGAATAGATCTTATGTTTATTTTCAGGGCTGTATTTAGGAGGGTACTTATCTATATGCCAAAGAAAATACATACTGGAGAAAAACACTGAATAATTTTCTGGATACGTGGAATCCTGCTGCCAACTGTTTATAAGATCAAGTTACTATTCATAAACTCTCCATTTTAATATATTTTAGCCACTGAAAAATATGTTGTCATTTTGCAATGTTTTAATATTTAGAAGTTCAGCATTACATGTATTTTCCAGCCGTACAGAATGGTTACGTGAATTCATAGCATTAGCAGACCCCTCTGTCCCTCTAACTAGACTGAAGAATAAAATGCACAACATCGCGATAGTCACTGAAGAGTTGAGCAGTGGGACCAGGACGTTGCTCGGCTTCTCCCTGCTGGTAACGTCCCTTCCTTCTAAATTCACGCGGCTACCATAGAGGCCCCACGGTTGTAAGTGTGAGAGTGGATCAGTTCAGGGAGGGAAGAAGATTCATAATGGGTTAAATGTTTTATCCCACGATTTGGCCTGCTGTTTAGGCTTGATTACTCAGAGTCTATCCTGTTTCCATCTCAGCTGAGTGGACCGCAGTTCAATTCTGGCAGTAACTACTTGGATTTAATGTTGACTCCACAGATCGAAGGGCTCCATCTTTCGCAGGGCTGCTATCACTTCACACTTCTGGCTGATTGCATACCTGGAAATTCTAGAACTCTCTCGAGTTCCATAATTTACCAAAACAACTCAGAACTTTGGAAAGTGTCATATTTGTCTTTTAAGCCTTATTATAACTAGGCAAGGTCTGGGAGGACTCTGGATTGGTGCTTCCAATCTCCCACCAAAAAATTAGAATGCATCATCCATCTAGTGCATCAATGTCTCAATCCCAAGAAAGTATTCTGAATCATGGTTTTTTTTTTGTTTTGTTTTTGTTTTTGTTTTGAATCATGGTGTTTTCAAAGCAGTTGGGATCTTATTACATAGCCATGACTGACTAAATGGTTGGTCATGTGACTGCACTCAATCGCCATCCCCCTTCCCCTCCCTGGAACTTCACTTGCTGGAAACTCCAACTTCCTGCTTACATGTTTGGTTTTTCTAGTGACCAGCTTCCGCCCGGAAGCAAGCTGGGGACCTCTCAGGAGCCATTCTATTGACCTAACAAAGACGGCCTATCAACACAAAAATTCCAAAGGTTTTTGAAGCTTTGTGTTAGGAACTGGGGACAAAGACTAGATATATGCTTTATTGTACCACAGAGACAATCCTTTAAAAATTTTGGTATTGGATTTGAGCAAGAGAATTCAGTTTCTTCAGACTCTTGCACTGTGACAGACTCTTAGATCTCTCAGCTGCGTTTTCCCTCCTGAGAACCAGGAGCACGTATATGGGGAGGAAAAGAAAAAAGAAAAAAATGAACCAGGTACATAAAGAAGTGATGAACAGGGAAGAGAGTGAACCCTCAGAGATTGGAGTCCCTTTTCTACTTTTCCCCCGTTCTTGGTGCATTTGACAGTTCACATTATCTTTAATCAATATTCTTTTCCTCTTCTGACTTCGTCTGATTCCAGATGAATTTTGCAAATTCCTAACTCAACATCTGCCCAGTACACTGAGCAGGTAACATTTGTATGGGAATAGATGTGTTATGTATACTGTATTTGAATAACGTTAAGCTCCGGGCGGGATTTACACTAGTTCATTCCATACTAGGTCATTTGCTGCTTAGTGTGAATGCTGATCTTGTTAACTTTTCAAAGTGAGTTGGTATCGGTGTTGGGGAATGTTCAGCCACAACTTGGGAACCCAGATTTCGGGAAAATATTTGTCTTAGTCAATTTCTTATTCCTGGGACAAAATACCCGGCACCCACAACTTCAAGGAGGAGAGGTTCATTTTGGCTCACAGTTTCACGAGTTTCAGTCCATGGTTGGCAGGCTCAAACATGGTATGGTGGGAGACCCTGCTGTGGAGGAAAGTGGTTTGTGTCATAACAGCCAGGAATCAGAGAGAGGAGGGAGAATCCAGGCAGGGAGATGCACTTTCCACGTCATGGCCCCCAGTGGCCCGCCTCCAGCCAGCCCGCACCCGCCTCCTAACAGCAAGCCAGCTATAGTGCCCCCATAATCCAATCACTTTCTAAACACACAAGGCTTCTGGGGGATACCTAGATTGAAATTGTAACAATGCTGAAGCTCTGGGGGACACCAGATAGATATCATGTTACTTGACTCTGTACTTTACACATTCTCTTAATGCGTCTGTGAGTGTACGGTCAGTGTGTGGAATACCAGCTTTTGCAAATGCTGGTCTTGGCCTACAGTGCACTTTGGTGAGCGACCTGCCTTGTTTTTTTCACTACTTTCAGGCGCTGTGAATACTCTGTCTGAATGGCTCCCTTTCATCATCATTGTTTGTCTCTTTATCCTGCTTTATTTTACTTTGAACAACTTAGCAGCTGACATTTTGAACTGCTCTTTGTTTATTGTTTGTTTGCTTCTTTAGAATATAAAGTACATAAAAGAAGGGCATGGTCTGTTTTATACATTTTCTTTATCTCAGCCTCTAGAAGAGGCACATTGTAGACACTAAAAAATTTTCTTGAATACAAGAACTGAAGAAATGCTGCTGCTTGGGACCTTTGAGCCTGTTTTCTGTGTTTGGAGGGAGCTTTGTTTGTGATTCTTGCCTCCCTAAGAAAGCAAGGGAGACCCTTGACTTCTAATATCTCTTTACAGTCAGGGCACCAATCAGATGAACCTGCACATGTTCCGATTCAGAGGACAGCAACCTCTTGCTGTCTCTATGCGCAGGCTCATGTGTCTGTGTGTGTAAAGGTAATGGTGGTGAACATTCTAGTAGCTAAGGTCTAGTGCCAGTAGCACGAGCAGTAGTGTTTGTACCTAGTGTTCTTGGTAGCGGGTTTTGCTTCTAAAATAGAAAAGTTTAGCAAACTGAATCAAAACATTTCTACAGCATATTCGAATACTTAGAAAGTAATTTAAAAATGGATATAATTCAATACAACTGTTCCTTAGGATTAAACTCTGTTTAATGATTTCTCCCAAGTACATGATAATCTAAAGGCCATGTGTTATACATTTAGAATTCGAATGCATTGAAAAAACATGTCACATTTAACAATGAGAAAATGCTATGTGTCCATCAGAATAGTTAATACCTAGGCATTGATAATACCAAATGTGAGGATTCCTTGCTAGTGAATGCAAAATACACAACTACTTTGGAAGATTTGTCAGGTGTTTCTTACAAAACCAGACATACTTTAACCATACAATTCAGCACATGTGCTCCTTGGTGTTTACCCAAATGATTTTTAAATGTATGACTACATATAAACCTGCATATAGATGTTTATGACAGTTTTATTCATAACTGACAGAGTTTAAAGCAACGAAGATGTCCTTCAGCAGGTGAATGAATAAATACCTATAGTACATCCAGACAATTGAATATTATTCTGTGCTAAACAGAAATGAACTATAAAAAGATATGGAAGAAGCATAAATGGATATTACTAAGTGAAAAAACACAATCTGAAAAGGCTACACTCTGTGTGATTCCGACTATATAACGTTTTGGAAAAGGCAAAGATATGAAGAGAATAAAAATATCAGTAGCTGCAAGGTGTTAAAGGGAAATAGTAAAACTACTCTGTGTGATACCATAAGGGTGAATGCATATCATTATAAATCTGTTCAAGCTCATAAAATGTACAACAGCCAAGTGAATATTAATGTGAACTCCGGGCCTCTGAGTGATTATGGTGTGGCACGGCAGGCTTGCCCACTGCAGCAGTGCACCGCCCTGGTGGGGTTTATCAAAGAGAGGAGACTGTGAGTATGTCAGGGCAAGAGTCATTTGGGAAATCTCTCGGCCTCTCACTTTGCTCTGACCCTACGTCTATATCAAAAAAGTAAGTTCTTTACAATAATAAGAATAAATTACCACAAAAAACTGCAAGTCAGAATAATATTAACACATATATTAAAAGTTCATCTAGATATATTTGTCCTTTTGGCTTTTTGTTTTTACAATTTTTTATTAGTACATATTTGCAGTACATGATAATTACTTTCCTCATGGGGAGTTGGTACAAAGCTAATATCAAATCAGTGAAACAAACGTGTTTTCCTAGCCTGTCTCAGTGTGTGTTTGCTTTGGCAATGCAGACACACTCAAACAAACTCTACAGTTTGCCAATCAAATTATATCATAAGTAGAGGATCCGTTTGAGTTTGCCCTAAAGTTTCAGAGCCTAAAAGAACAAACTGTTACATCGGAAATATAGTTAACTTCTAAGTTATGTCAATCATAATTCAAGACATTTATAATTTTTTTTTCTTTTTTTTTTTTGGCCTCTGATATCCATCTCAGGGTAAATTCCTATCGAGAAAGCAAAAGTCCTAACAGCTCATTATCAGCAACATCTTTCATTTTCTCTTTACAAATAATAAATTTCATCTGTGATTTAGAAGTCCCATCTGCTTTTTTCTTTTTTTTTAATGACGCAGCTTTCAAAGGGCTACAATTTCCCACTGAATTGCTGCCCATGCTAGTACCACAGAGCGACTCCTTTCTTCTACAGTGATTTTCTTCTACTCCTTTTATAAGCATTGAAATTTTTTAGCTGTCTTACTTGAATTTCTTAACTTTTTAACTATTTTTTTCAACTATTTATAAATAAGTGGGAGAATTTATCCTTAAATGACTTTCTATTTTTGTTGGTCCCCCAAAAGAAACAAAGAGTTGAGAGATTTTCAGACAATTTCATGATTGATGCACCATCAACTGTTTTCAGGTTAGTGATGAGAGAATCACCTAATTGACGGACTCAAACTCGAGCATTAAAGTGGCTTTGGGTGCTCATGGTCCAAGATGCCCCCCGTGGCTCCACCGTCTCCTCCCGCCTGTCGTGTGCGCTGTGGCTGCCTCTGGGCATCACCATGCTGAAAGGCCCTGGACACAGAATTGCCAGTGAGCTACAGCTCCGATGTGCTCCACAGCTCTCCAGCTGAATCAAGAACTGAAGACCAGAAGTTTCAAGGCCTTCTAGGGCATAACTGGTAGGATCAAGTCCTTCTGAGGAGACTTCTTGATCCCCAGTGTCAAAAGACTATATTTTTTGGATTAATCACTTTGACATGTAAAACCAAATAACCAAAGGCCCACTGTATTAAAACAGTCATTGTGTAGTTTATATACAGTAAGACCCAACTTAGTGCTGCTCTGCTTAATGCTGTTCCGGTGTTATGAGGTTACATAGAAGTACAGTAGAATTCGGGATTTCACTGTCGTGCGATGTGCGACATCTTGACTTTGTCGTGCAGTGTCTGGACTCTGTCATGTGACGTCTCTACAGTCTTGTGGCACATTGTTGTCATTGCAATACAAATCAGACCAGACCAACAAACTATACTATGGCCGGAACTAAGCAAGTATGTTGACCCAAGAGAGTTTATTGTTGATGTTGCCAAAATTATGAAGCTAGCTAATGACACAGGATTGGACAATAGAAATGCGCAGGATATTGAATTACTGCAAGTTACTGGTGAAAGTCTAAGGATGTCCTAAAAGAATTAGTAAAACAAATGCACAAAGATGATGAAATAAGCATTTCTGAAGAGGGGGAGCATGAGAACTTCAATGGATTTTCTAAAAAAAAGTTGAGCAGCTGTAACAGAAATTATGGATCGGTTTATACAAAATGATCCAAACTTTGAAAGAAGTTCAAAGGCAAGACAAAGTGTCATTGATGTGATGTCTTGCTGTGGACTATGGCTTGTTGAACAAAACCAGAAAAGGCAAACAACATTAGGATGGCTTCATTTCCAATGAAGAAGAACTTTTCTTATCAAAAACGTAAATTGTTTTTTTGAATTTTTTGGATTTTATGAACATTTTATGATTTAAAAGCATTATTAGCAATAAAATATATATCAGTAATATAATAAAGAAAATGGATACATATTCTTATTTTCTGTTGTGTTTCACCTATCCCCACTATTTATATATTAAGATGATCTCATTTAATGCTGAGACATTAGAGCTGGGACTTCTTTAAACATATCCCCTGTGTTAAGCAGTCTTACTGTAATTAATAAATATGAAGTGCTACTCTGAGCTCTAGTTGACTATTTTTTTTTAACTTTATTCAACTATAGAATGGCTACTACTCTGTGATTTTTCATGTTTACAAGTTATACGAATAAATTTAAGAATAAACATATGAGCCATTGTTTCAACGTATCATTGATTCCTCAGTCTGTCTTACCCAAGCTGTCACACAATAAAATTCAAACCTCCATCCTTGCTCAAATGAATTTAATTTTCATCTCTACAAGGAACTGGTTAATATTGATCTATATAGGGAACTAGTTCTCATCTGGGCTCAAATCGTTTTCAAGACTGAACAAGTTGTTTATCTCTTAGAATTTACTTGTGCAGTTATTTTAGAAACACTCGACTTGGACAAGGCCAGAGGGGCCCCTGACATAAGATGATCCTCAGATAATGTTGTATGTCACAAATGCCCTTTAGTTCCAAGAGAATGGTACACCATAACTCTTGCCCTGTGTCCATGGAACAAAGTCCTCAGTACGTAAATGCCACAAAAACTTGTAGATTGTGCCATGTCCAATGTCCAAGATGGACACT
Organism: Hystrix cristata; assembly: GCA_004026905.1. NCBI lineage: Eukaryota > Metazoa > Chordata > Mammalia > Rodentia > Hystricidae > Hystrix > Hystrix cristata. The sequence goes on along the minus strand of PVJO010003394.1, from coordinate 996 downwards.
GCTTTGGAGCTGTAGGAGAAAAGTAGTTGAGAGAAAAGATAAGTTAACTCACAAAATTCTTTCTCTCTGGTTGCATGAATATAAGAATTCCTTGAATAATGGAGCACTGTGTCCCAGTAGTACTAAATGTTACGTTCCCAACTCTCCTCACGGCTATGAACTGAATTGTGCCTCCCTCCCCCAAATCATATGCTGAGACCATAACTCTCATTGTGCCTATTTGGAGATAAGGCCTGTATGAAAATAATCAGAGTTAAGTGAAGTCACAGGATGGGGCCCTAATCCTGTAGGATTAGTGTCTTCCTAAAAAGAGACAGACAACAATGGCACATGCTTTCGTTACTTCCTCCTCTCCCCATCCCTCCTTAGATGAAAAAAAATCATATGAGGACAGGTCAAAAAGGTGGCTGTCTGCAACACAGGAAGAGCACCCTTCCCGCACACCAGAGTTGGTGGATCTTGATCTAGAACTTCCAGCCTTCAGAACTGTGAGACATGCGTTTCTGTTGTTTAAACTACATGTCCTAAGGTATTTTATTTTGGTAGCCTGAACTGAATGACACACTTGTGCTCTTATTTCTGGATTTAGAGACTGCCATAAATTAGTGAGATGTACCTAACAGTTGTACCTGGTGTGTGAATAGCATTTGGAAATGCTAAATTATTCACATTACTTTAAAATTTGCATATATGTAGGCCTAGTTGAAACATGTAAAACATGACATTGATTATGTTGGCAGAGAGATGGAAATTTAGCATTTTGATTGTGAAGGGTTTTATTTTTATTAAAATGTTCAATAAGATGTAGTTATATTTTCAAAAATTAAAAATTCCAGTGTATTTCCACATTTTGATTTAATTTTTAATATTTATTACTATTTTATACAGCCTTTTAATTTTAATGTAGTTTTTGAATATTTTATAGGGAAAAAATAATAAACGTGAAAGGTGATTTTAAATCACAAGTCGAATATACCTTATCTGAAACTCTTGAGA
>PVJO010003393.1:0-124090 GCA_004026905.1 Hystrix cristata | reverse complement strand
TCATGGTCACAACCCTAGTGAGCTAAGGACCTCTCACTAGGTCCTATCTCCTAATAGCACCACCTGAGAACCAAAGTTTGCACATCTATTTGAAGGTGAGGATGGGTGGGATCTAGGATGCAGTAAAGGGGACCATGAAATTGCTGGCTGGAGTGAAGGGATCTATCACAATTACCTGGGAAATAAGCAGTTTACTAAAGACAACATCACTGCTATTGTGATCTTGTCAAAACTATGTGTCTAATACAGATTAACTGCTCCATAATTTTTTTAAATTGAACTGAATTTGAGTTAGTAAGTAGTGAGGCCGAGTAGACTGACCATTATACCACGGATCTAATGGTCTCCCCATGAACTTGCCTCGGGTCAGATCAAACCCTGAGGCTGCAGTGGTGCTTTTTCTAGAAGTGGGAGGGAAGCTATCCCAGCAGATCATTTCAGAAGGAACTGTGTCTTTTGGATAATCCCACAATATTTGACCCCAGACTTGGCACACTGTAGCTTCTTTGGCAATTATCAAATACATCAAGTCTGTTACAAACTTGTTTGTTCTTGTTCAAACTCTCTCACATAGAGAAAGGAGTGGTTTGCATTGCATTAAGTGAAATTTCTTGTGGAAAATAGATGATTTAGTTTTTTTAGTGATTCATTTTTGTTATTAGCGAATAGGCATGCAAAACCGTTTACAGTTTGAAAAGTATCTCAGAAACATTTTCAGACACAGAAGGCTTAAAAAATAAGGCAAATTCTTAGGACAATTCATTTCCATTCTTATAGTAGCATTTTTGAAGGTTATGTAATGGATAATGTTCTAATTTATTTAGTCTGGATTCATCTAAATGTGACAAGACATGCTAACTGCTTGAGAAGCAACATGAGATTTAAAATAAGCTGTTAAAAGGTTTCCTGGCTTTAAGAGCAAAAAGTGACACTTTGCCCAAAGCAAACCTACTTTAATTCTGCAGATTTGAATTTCAGAAAGCAAGCAAGCTGAAAGAAAGAATGAAGAAAGAAAGAAAGAAAGAAAGAAAGAAAGAAAGAAAGAAAGAAAATATATAGGGTTTGCATAAGTAAATTTAAAAACCTGCTCCCTGAGACAGACTGAGAGACAAGGAGAGGACATTCTAATTATTTTCACTGATGTTGTATTTCACTTGAGTCAATAGAAATGTCCCCTGAATGGAAATTGACAAATTGGACAGCTTAATTCCTTTATGTTCATTCATGCTTTTCCTTTTCCTTCATTCCTTCCTTCTTCCCTCCCTCCCTTCCTCCCTCCCTTCCTTCGTTCGTTCGTTCGTTTGTTCCTTCCTTCCTTCCTTCCTTCCTTCCTTCCTTTTCTGTGGTGTTGAGGATCAACCCCGAACCTGATACACCCCAGGCAAGTGGCTGTACCATTGAACTAGACCCGAGCTCTCCTCCTTCCCTTAGTAGATCCTGAGAGTCTAACTTAGAATTGAGTGGCCCTCAGACTTAAAGGCAGCATTGCAGTATGGAGCCTCAGAGCAAATCACTGGAACCCTGAGTTCAAATCCCAGTTCTGCCACTAACAAGCTCGTGATGTTGAAAAAGTGGTTTAATATCTTTGTGCCTTAGTTTCTTTGGAAAGTGGGGATAATAAAAGTGCTTTTCTCATAGAAGAAGGAGTAGTTCACGCACATAAAATACTTAAAGCAGTCCCTGGCACATGTGTGCCAGAAATCTATGAGTTATTAGTGCGTCTAAAAGCTTTCTGAGGAGCCTGGACTCTCGAATCCACAGAATCAGAATTTGTAGAGCAGCCGTACACAGTCCTGGGTGCGCATCAAAGTCATTCAGGATGCTCTTTAAAATCCTGCTGCGCTGCTTTACTCCAGGCAAAGGGAATTTGAAAACCTGGGGTGGGACCCAAACGAAATCTGTAGTGTTTAGCAACGGAGGCTCGTCATTCTACCGCACAGAAAGCAATGAGGGCAGCGGCCGGAAGCCGGAGCCTGAGAACCGGAGCTGGAGAAGGGCTCCGTGTGTCGTGCGTCATGTGTCACACTGTTTGTAACTGTTTTTAGTGTTTGAACCTGGAACGTGTTCATGACTCGTGCCTCATTTAGAGGTCTTTGAATGGGCCCACTTTTTTTCCACTGGGGGTGTAATGTAGCCGATGTGAAGGTATCCTCCTGTGGCCACTCACAGGGATAATGTATTATGGTGATAGTGAGGGAGACAGAAGCAAAAGAAACATTTTGTTAACTTTTACCCACTGTCTTCAAGATTATATAATGTTTTTAAGTGAAGATGGCTGGATCAGAAGTTGTATACTGAGGTGAGTACTGTACAGAGCTCCCCGTCCAACCAAAGCCTGCGATGATCACAGTTTCTCCCCAGGACAGGTTGCCCTTTCCAGTCCCCGTTCCCCTGCACCCCTTCCTCCAAGTTAAAAGCCCATTTATTATCCTCTGCAACACCAAGGCCTTCTCCTCTTGGGCAGTGACACAGGGGAGGGATAACTCTCAGGAGGCAAGAGCTGCCCACCAGAAGCAGGCCCACGGGTGGCTTCACAGCAGGTAGGAACAGCACCTTCACCTTGTTTGACAAGTGTGCATTCTCATGATCCAGGCTTTGTAGGATTTGATCTATGAAGTGGGCTACGGTGGTTAATTTGGCTGTCAACTAGACTGGCCTTGAGAGATGCCTAGGAGATTAGTAAAGCACATTTCTGGGTGTGTCTGAGAAAGTCATTGAATCGTCACATCGAGGACTATATCTGGTCTCTGGCCCCTTCTTCTCTGGGCTTCTGCTATTGGATGCCATCAAGTTAATAGTTTTCTTCTGTCCTATCCTCCCTCTGTGATGTCTCTGCCTTGGAGTCAGTGGACCATGGACTGAAACCTCCAAAACAATGAGACAAAATAAACCTCTCCTTCTTTAAATGGCAGGTGTCGGGTATTTTGTCTCAGCAATAGGAAATCTGACCAATACATGAGAAAGCTGAAAAGCACTTTCTGTATTAGTTATGGTTCTCTAGAGAAACAGAATCAATAGAAAAGATATCTGTAATTACGCAATGGGATTTATTAGATAGTCTTGTAGGAGCAGAGCTGGGAGAGGCCACGTGGCTGTCTGTGTGCTGGAGCACCAGAGGATCCTGTAGTTGCCCAGCCCAATAAAGCAGAAGCTGCAGAAAAGGGGGATCAAGGATACAGCACCAGTCTCATACTGAGGGCCTAGAAGCTCGCTGGCGTGTTTCCAGTACAAGTCTGCATTGAAAGACTGAAGACATTAGGTACTGATGCCCAAGGCCCATGGTGAACATGGGAGCTCTTCAAAGAAGGGGCCCACTTTCTTCTGTCCCTTTTTATTCAGACCTGGGTACAAGCCTATTGGTTGATGCCACCCACATCCGAGGTGGGTCTTTCCCCTTCAGTTTGCTCACCTACATGTCAATCATTCACAGGCACACTCAGAATGGTGCTTTATTAATCTGATAGGTTGTTTCTTAATTCATCATGATTAACAGTCACACTGTCCCTGTCACGGCAGAAACCACAGGCTTCGATAACCTCCTGCTGGATCCATGGCCACCGGCAGCATGCACTGCACCTTGCCCACACTACACATTGACCTAAACTTTGTCCATACACCAGTGCTTATGGGCTGAGGACACCTGGCTACCTCTACTAGGACCATCTGGACCTGTTCAGATCTCAGAGATCCCACAGGGACAGAAGGCACACAAAGCAAAGAAAATCTCAGGAGGGATGAGCCGCCCCTGGCCACCCGTGCTGGTGGGAGTGGAGAAGGTGAGGTAGCTGTCACCAGAAGCCTTCTGTGGGTTCCCAACCTCTTCACTCTTGGGTCCTGAAACCTGGGTGCTCAGGTGATTATACAACACAAAACAAATTAACAAGCAGAAACCTCTGTCATGTCTGTTATCAAAAACAATAACCTGCATGAGAGTCTTCAGGAAAGAACCAGAAAACCTGCTAGAGGAACCTTAAAAAAAAAAAATGAAATTGATATCTGGGTAAGATTCATTTATTTTCTAACTCAGGCACAATCCTTCAATATTTTATAATGTAAACAACAAATAATGTTAATCACAGCCAATACTTATTATATGAAATTCTAGTGAAAGAGTGAGAGAGAAAAGAGGTCAACAGATTGAAATAAACGTATTTAACAAAGCATTGATAAAAATATGTAGTCACCGCAGTACTTGATTCTAAAACTGGTTACAAGGCTACAATAACTGAATTTCCTTCTATTAAATTTAATTTTGCCTTTCCCCTTAACCAACTGCGACACTGCTCATTGTTGGAAGAGGGGTCTCCATGGGTCTCTAAATTTTCTGCACATCTTTCGTGCAGCGACACCGATAGCATTGGATTCAGGATTGTCTTTTCCAGGATAGTTCCATAGCACATAGCTTTGAAGAAAGAGATAGTATATGTGTCCCTCCAGAGCAAAAGGTAGTCTTATTTATTGTCCAGCGTAATAGAGACAATGTCTCCCAGTGGGCGAAGGTCAGGCAGGCTTACTGCCCAGCATAACGGATGGAGATTTTCCTGAGCTCAGCAGGCTTCTCTAAAGCAACTCACTGTCTGTGCACCCATCGCCCGGCCGCTTTGCATCTCCGGTAGGAACTGGCACTTGAGGACCAGGGTAAATGCTGATACTCTATTATTAGTGTGGTGAATAATAAAGTTCTTTTTGCCTGATTTAAGAATCTCATGTGTTTTGCCAGCGTCCACAAAGCTGTGGCAAGCAACACTGTTAATTTGCGAGAAAGCGTCAGCTCTTCTACAACTCTTTCTTTTTATATTTTATTTTAATTGTACACATTTATGAGATAGAGCCTGATAATTCAATGCACATATAGAGTGTGTGTTGATCAATTTAGGTTGCTAAAATTTACATCTCCTTAAACATCTAAATTTTCTTGATTAATACATAATAATTGCAGGTCTTTGATGCATGTTGAGTTTATTTTTGTAAAGGGTGATAGATAAGGGTCAAGTGTCAGTCTTTTGCATGCGAATATCCAGGTTTTCCAGCATCATTTATTGATTGTATGCTTTGAGTGCATATTTTTTTGTACCTTCGTGGAGAATTATTTGGCTGTAAATGTTTGGGCTTATGTCTGTGTAGAGTATTTTCTTCTATTGGTCCTAGTGTCTGTTTTAAAATAATTTCTGTGCTGTTGCAAATACTATAGCTTTGTAACCCATTTTGCGGTGGAGTAGCATGATACCGCCAGCATTTTTTTTTTCTCTCAAATTTTCTCTGGCAAATTCTAAAAGCACTGGAAACTTCCAGTTCCTCTGTTGCTTTCCTTGCCACAGTCTACTAACCACATTGCTCCGAAGCCTTCCCTGTGTGAGGGTCCTCAGCCACGAATACCTTGTGAATGGTTCCTTATGCAAGCGTCTCTGGTAAGAACGTCTATCCTTAATCTAGCCGTGATATTTCATCTGACTGTAGGGCTGCAGTTTGCTCTCCAGACGAGAGGCATGGCAATCCCTACCTCCCAGAGGTGCTGTGAACTGCAAACAAAATCATATGTGCGTGAGTGTCACATATTATGTGAAAGATCATGAAATTTTCTACCAAATCACTGGACATTGCCACTGGCTGCTGTCTAGGGCCACTGAAAACAGGATATGATTATTATTTGACGGGCAAGCTCTTTACTACAGAGAAAGCAAATGAACCAGGGAACTGTGTATCCAATAATCTGGTGACCTGAAAAATGCATGTTCTCCATGGAAATGGTAGGAACTGAATACTTCTGCACTGTGATTCTCAGATGGTTTATCAGGGCTATAAACAATAAGTAATAGGAGGGGACAGGCGTTCCCAGCACGACTGCTTCTGTTTAATTGTCCTGGGACGTTGTCCCACTCAGCTCAGAGGAGCTTGCTAAAAGTGTACAGTCATTGGAGAGGGTTGGGTGTGGAGTCAGAGAAAGCTGAGAGAAAGAGAGAGGAAGAGAGAGACAGGCAGAGAAAAAGACAGAGAGAGGCCCAAAGCAGCAAATCTAAGCATCAGGGCATTAGCAGCCAAAAAGCTTTTCTTGTGGAGGGGGAGTTAATGGATTTATATTATTTGTGGTTATCTGGATTTCAGATTGACACCATAAATATTCAGACTCTGAACTCGGCTGGAAGCAGGCGCTGCTGACTTTTCTGTGACCTAGCTGGAAACCCTAAATCAGCTGTCTCCTTGACTTTCAAGGGAATGACATACTCCAAATCCACAAGATAGCATCTCCTCTGTGTTTTATTGCCTCCAGAAGACCTCAGTGTAGTATGGTCTGTAACTACAGCCTCTCTTGTGAATGCCAAGTCCAGTTAACACTGCTAAATCACATAGTTCTTTGTAGTAGACCAAAGATGGCCTAGACTGTGGGCATAGACAGAGCTTATGCTATGAATGTACACGGCAAACTTGTATCCAAGGCTTCCGGAGATCTTTATCCCGGACTCTCTCTGTTCTGTAGATCTTGCCCAGGTACTTTCTCATTTTCTTCTTATTTTTATTTGTCTCTGGGAGATAGATTTATGGGACTCCTACACAGGTACAAGGACCTTTTCTTCACAGTGCCTTGTGAGCTGCTCCGATGGTCAACAGTTTGCAGAAGTGAAAGTCTCTCTCTAAAATGAATGTGAATCTCTCTTTGGTTTACTTCAGAGCTTCCAGGAAGGCTTTGGTGTTGAGGGGAGGGGCCTGGTCCTCCTTGCAAGGATGGAGGAACCTTCCATGGGCAACAGGCTTCCTTTTGCCCCATGACAAATTGTGCTGAAGGTTTGACAACACCAAATCCATCATAAAGGCCGGCCGGCTCCTTCTCTCTGTCAGTTTAACAGATGTGGCAGCAGCCACAATGTCAATAAAGGTTATGTCCTGCTTCAGAGAAAAAGGGGCCAAAACACCATTTAAGTAATTGCTTGAGGGAAAAAAAAAAAAAAACAAGCTAGTCTTCTAGGCAGGCAATGGCTTTGTCAGGATGGTCTCCACACATGGGCTGCTTCTTCCTTTCTTTCCCTGATGAGTTGAAAGGTATTCTCAGGGGAAGATGTGCAAGTCTATTACCAAGAGAAAAGCCAAGGCATGTACAATTGCAAGTTGTGGCTTCTGAGGTTCCTTCTACTCAGCATTTGGAAATCTACCAAGAATTCTTATTTTACCATTTGACCTGGACCATAATGCACCCCAGCTGTTATAAACTTTTCTTTGCATATTTGATATAATACAAGGGGCATGAGGGGAGCAGTCATTAAGGGAAAATCAGCACCATGCTGGACTTGTTTTATGTTATAGTGTTGTTAAATCCTAAATCTTACATGAGACATCCTATTTTTCATTCATGAATAGGGTCTTGGAATCCCTTACTCCTGGCACAGGGTAAGAATATTCCAGGCGAAAGAGAATAACATGAGCAGGGAATGACCTGAAGGCTAGAACTGCTGGAGTGAAAACTTAGAGATGAGAAGTGGCAGGTCATGAAAGCAGAGTACACGGTGGCCCAGGGACTCTCAGACAGATCCTGGCCAGTCTGTTAGGCCGAGGTTCCTGCAGCGACGAGACGCTCTCGCACAATTATTAACTGCAAAGTAACAGGATTGAATTTGCATTTCAGACAAAGCATTCTGACATCTGTGTGAAACGTGTTAGGAGAGAGTAAGAACGGAGGCAGAGGGACCAGATAAAGAGATACTGAGCTAGACTTAGAAAATTATAATGAAGGCATTAAGCAAGGAACTAGTTACAAAGTTGAAAAGAAGCAATGAGATGTGCATAAATACACACAAGGGTTAAAAATGACTGAGCTGATGTGAGACTAGGTGCTTGACGGAGATACAAGAAGAAAGCTCGGTCAGTGATAAACCCTCACTTCTTAGCTCCTGTGATGGGTGTATTGTGGTATCACTGACTCTGATGAAGAATCTTGAAGAAAAGCATTTTGAGGGAAAGAATAATAAGCTTAGATCTGGAAGATTCAATTGCAAGTTCTGGTAGATAAAACCAGTCTTATTTCCTGGACCAGCTTCCAAATATTTGCCTTAACTGCCATCCTACAGTCATTGCTAGGAAGAAATTTCTGTTTTTATCATAGAGCCACATTTTTTTTTGGAGTGACTGTTATACTAAGATTCTAGCTCACGTTTCAGAAGTGTGCCTACTTGGGATTGAAGAGACAGTTCATTCCTGTCTCTTCTTGCTGAATTACAAACCCTTCCCGATCCAAGGATCTACTGTGGTCTGCTGTAGTTTACTGCAGCTTAGAATATAGTCCTACTAAGACTAGGAGGTATATCCTGGAACAGAAATCATTAACACCAAGTAACTGAGGTCTGCAGAAACCGATCTTGCTTGTAGATTAGTGGACTGATATCACACCAAGTCAAAATAGGTTCTAAGTTTTGGAGAAATCCTTTTGCTGACTCTGTTGGCCACTTAAATCAGTTAGGACTCTTGAATAAAGAAGCAAACACCTATTTAAACTAACTGAGACAGAAAGGGAACTATTTAGGCTCCATAATCAAATCAAAGAATATAGAAGCATAGCTTGGCCTCAGAGATGATCAGAACTAGGTCTGTGATAGTCTCTCTTCTCCTTCTCTATGTGTGTGTCTCTCTCTCCCTCTCATACACATTTCGGATGTCACTTCTTCAAGAGGTGGAAGCTCATCCTTTAGCAGTCATAAACTTGCACTAAAGTTTTTCTATTCAAGAGGAAAGGTATTTTCCTGTATTTCCAATTTAACAACCCTTGGTCTCTATAGATACTGTGATTGAGTACCCCTAGTAGAATCACAGATTTGAAGACGAGAAGAACAATATTTCTTTCCCAGAAGGAGATTCTTAGAAGAAGCTATGCCTACTAGATAAAGCAATAAATGTATGCTACACCATCTGTTATGAAAGTTTTGCAAAGACTTGAATGTATCATGTCATCTTAACATTTTCTATAAGGGCAGTGAGAATTTAATTATGCAAGGGCTGAGCCAAGCCTCGCTCTGAGGATATGAAATGGGGCAGGAACTGTTACTGTAGTCACCAAACCAGATTCAGGACTCACTCTGCTGTGCTTCTGTAGCACTGAATACATGCATATGCTAAACACTTAATACAGTGCTGCCTAGTTATTATTTATGCACTTGGCATCTCTAGACCATGAGCTCCTGAGCTCAGTGGCTGCGTCTTCATTACTTCCTATGCCCAGTGCCTGGTACAGAGCTTGGCACATTAATTCAGCAGCATTTTACCTCCTCCTAGAAGAGAAAAAATTAGCTATTCCTATGTTTGAAACTCTGTTCCCAAACCACAGAGGCAAAATGTCTTTTAGGCAACAACATGAAAAAAGAAAAAAGGAGAAAATGCTTTCTGTTGCATTTCAGACAGATAATATTGTTGAAAAAAAAATTACTCCTGAGGTCATAGTCCTCTCTCGGTGACCCACAAGAGATATTTACTGATTGATTAAAAAGACAAAACTAGAGAAAAGGAGGTAATTTGTTGTCTTCTTATGTATTTCACACATGGATAATAATACTATCGTGGATATAAATATAGTGTTAACAAATTACCATTTATACACTATTAAATTCAGAGATGTTTAGTAGTAGTAGGAGTAGTAAAGATTTTTTCTTCTTTTAAAAACTCATGAAATTGTAAATCTGTTGACCAGTATTTAATTGCCAGAAAGATCAGAAACATGGTCTTTTCCTACCAGAACTGTCCCATAACCAATATGGTTAATCAGCCATGAGAGAGAAGCTGCTAAATTGCTGCAATCTTAAGATTTGAACTATTCTCTGCCATCACTGGTCCTTGCACATCAACACTGAAAGAAGGGGATGGTGAAAAAATTACGAGGCACCTTCTGTGGGACCTGCAATATCTTGGCCTATTAAAGGGACCACGCACCTTCTCCTTTATATTTCCAAACCCTCCAGATTTTGGAAATTAATCTGAATTGATCAATGGACTGGCTTCCACCCCACTTAGGAACTTGTCCTATGCAAGAGCAACACTTAAGATGAAAAATCTAGCCATATGCAGATTCCTAGTTTCCCTCCCAAAATAACTCCTGGTGTTGTTGGCTTCTCTCCCTCATCTAGTTGCCATCTGGGGTTTGTGTGTGTCTGTGTGTGCACGCGCGCGAGCAATAATACCTCCTCCCCACAATCTGCCAGGCACAGACACCCTTCTTCCACCTCTCCCACGCTTGTATATTCACTGAACCAGGGATGCGGAAAGGATTTCAGATCGACTGAAAAGGCCCAATTTCTGCCTTCCTGCCAAAGCTTTTACATATACTTTATGCCTGCCTTTTAAAAAAAGAAAAGCTGATCTGTAAGCAGAAGCCAGGGAGACTGGTAGCAACAGGAATTAATTTGGGAAGGTCTAGGGCTGTATATGGCTTCTTGGTGCTTAAGCCAATGTATGGAAATGCTTAATGAATCAGAGGCTGCAAACATTTTTGTATAAACTTAACAACTAACTCAAACCATGGCCTCTTTCCTTTTTACTTCAGGAACTTATTTCACATTTCCTTGGTTTAGAAATGACCTAGGTATTGAACTAATTAAAAAAATAATTTAATATGTAGGAATAAATCCTATCCTCGCCGAGACCTTGTCAGCCAATTTCAACCTGGACTGCAACCTTAGAACAGAATAGTAAATCTCCTATAATAGGGGCTTCCAGATCCACTATATCACGGAATGTTTTGCATACTTGTCAGGAAGCACAATTCACCTCGCCACGGCCCTCACCAACTTCCTGAAACATGAGGGGCTCAGTGCGCTAATAGGGAAGGAGAGGGGCAGGGCAGAGGAGGCTGGATTTAGGTACTGACAACGGAGGGAAAGCAGGGCTCACAGGGTGGGAGGGTGAGCTGTGGTGGGGAGTGGGAGTCTATGGAAGTGAAACATGGAGCTGCAGAGGGACAAAACCAGGCACAACTCTGCATTCTCCTTTTCCTCCTGGGAAGCTCACATACTCACACAGGAACCAGCTATCCTGGTCTTCGGTTCATTTATCCCAGAAAATAGGTCGAGGAAAGGACAGCACAGGCATCACACCAACTGAAGATTTAAAGGAAGAGACCAGGGGAGACCTGAGAGAGAGAAGGATGTTATTCATAAGCAGAGACGTCTGCTATTCTGAAGAAAGATTGTGAACTAGCAGATTCCTTCTTGGATATGTGGCCTGAAATAAGCCAGTCTTGCTTGACTTTTCTGTTCCTGCTGGAAGAGAGTCTGCGGTGACTGATGCTTGTTAACTGTCCCCAGCAGACCACTGAAGAGATATGTGGTGCTTCTCATAGGGAGAAGCTGTGAGATTTGGAATGATGAGGCTCTGTATCCCTAACCTCCTCTTCGCTAATGTGAGAAGTATTCCATTAGTGATTCCATTAGCGCGAAGGATTCTGGTGGTTTTCAACAAAGCTGTGTTCATGTTGAGGAAAGAAGAATTGAACAACTTTTGAATGAATTATTTTTTGTGACTTTTCCTGATTTGCACAGTAAAGTATTGGAGAGAGGAGAAAGAACACTGGAATATTGAATATCTGAAGCACAAGAGAGAGGTATCTTTGACAGACGTGGTGAAATTAGAGAAATGTAGCACGCTTCACACTTTTCCTTAGCAAAAAATTTTTTTTTAAATTTAAAAAAGATTCTCTGGATTTGGTGAAGATGCAGAGACAGCAGCAAGCATTTGCTGATTCCATTGTAGTTTTTCAATGATCTGTGATATACAAGCTTCTTTTCATATAACACTCCAGGTTCCCAGGTCAGAAAAAAAATAACATCCTAATTACTCTTCAGCACAAAGGTAGTGAGGAGGACCAGCCGTAACAGTTTACAACAATAGATTCTGATTCTTTAAATTCCATTAGCTCTTAAATACCGGTGAACAGATTATATATTTATAATCATCAATACTTGGCTATTGTATCAGGGCCTTAAGAATGTAGTATTCTCAGATTCTAGTAAGTGTGCAATAGTTTTCATTCATATCAGTCATGTGACTAGCAAGTATCCAATTTCTATGGAAGCCATTGAGATGAAATAGGTTTCTAAATATATACCATCATTCATTAAATTGACATTTCTCTTTGGAAATTTCCAGTTCAGTGAAAAATAATGCACGGACATAGGTTGAAGAAAGCAAAATCAAATACCAACTGTGTGCTCTTATAGATGACTTTTGAAGTGTTTGACTTACCAGCAACCTTTCGAGCTCATAGGTCAACAACAGGTTTATTCTGTTGGGGGGGACTTCTCTTTAATATTAATGGCACAATAAATTCTACAACTTCCGCAGAGCACATGATTTAGATTTGTCTATAACCAGGCCATCACAAATGCAGCAATTTATAAGCCTGATGTTTTGACTCCTTGCTCAGAAAGTCTTATCAATCTCTTATCAAAAAGAACAAATGAACATGGCCTAATGACATGAAGCAAGCTGTGAAAAATGTAGTTTAAATCATAGAGAAAGAGAAGGGTGACAGAAAAAATTACGTGAATATACACTAGCCAAAAATTTTACAAATTTGATAAAAACTATTAACTTATACACACAAAAACCTCAAAAATCCAGAAATAGTATTAATTGTAAAATTCACACCAGACAAGAAAATACTAAAAATTCAGGGTAATTTTTAATTACCCTGAGGAAAATAACATAATAATTTAAATATTAAAATAATATAAGAAGCAGTCATGGAAAAAATACATATATACAAAGTATTATGTAGTAATAGTGATAAAGATGACAGCTAATTTCTCACCAGATATTATGCATGCCAGGAGAGAATGAAATTCAACTTTAAGGAGTTATAATAGAAAAAAAAATCAATCTAGAATTTTATACTGAAAAATGAATCTCAGTAAAGACAATAAAATAAGACCATTGTGAGTCAAATAGAAAGTAAGATAATCCACCATCAACAAATATATACCCAAGAAACTTTAAATTGCTCAGGCAAAAAATGACATTGTGTAATTCACATAGAAATAACAAACAGAAATCGATAACATTAAATATGGTAAATAAATTAAGTATAGAATAATTTTTTTCTGAATTTAATTACTTTAAGAGGTAATTGAATATTAGGGCACGATAATAATGAATTTGGTGTTTTATAACATGTGAAGACATTATCTATAATAGTAAGTGATGGGAGAGTGTATATTAAAATACACTGTTGTAATGTTATTATACTATATGCAAAGCAGCATAATATAAAATGAAGGTAGACTGTCATAAGTTAAAGATATATATTATATCTCTAAAATAACTGCATCAGAAAGAAATATTGTGCAGATATATCTAATTATTCTAAAAAAGAAAAGAAACAGGAGAACCGGAACAAGAAATGTGTTGAGAAAGTAAAAAAACACGTAGCAGACTGGAGGTTTTCAATCAATTGTAATGATAACCACACTGAATAAAAATGGCCTGAACACTTCAAATAAAAAAGAAAATGTAAGATTGGATTAAGAAGATTTAGTTAGATGTTGCCTGTATGAAACCAAATTTAAATATATAAAGATAAATGAAGTAAAAAGAAAACTGTAGACAGTACAAACTATGGAAATTCTAATTGAAAGAAAGCTGGCGTTGGCGTATTAGCATCAGACACACAAACTTCATAATGTTGTATAGTGCCAGAGATAATGAAGGACATTTCTTGTTAATAGATGGTCAGTGTATCAAGGAGACAGAGAATCAGAAATGTTTGCATATAATAACAATTAAAAATGTATGGACTGTTAGAGTTACAAAGAGTAATAGACAAATCCTAACTATATATTTGAAATAACAATATGCTTTCAGTATTTAATAGAACAGGTGGAATATATTCAGACATATATTTTAAAATAGCCTTTTATATCCTTGGAGAATAGATTAACAGCATATATTGAACAATGCTACAGATTATTTTGATCTAGTTGACATTTATAGAGCATTACATCCCACAACAGGAGAAAATACTTTCTTTTTTGAATGAATATGGAACCTTTGTCAAGGTGGGACATAGTTCCAGTAATAGCACGTCTTCAGAATTTAAAAGACTCAAACCATATGAAGTATATTCTCTGATAATGAGGTAATTAAAATAAAATAAAATAAATAAAATAAAATATGGAAGATGTCTGGAAAATTCACTACTTATGGAAATTAAACATAATTTAAAATGGAAGACATAACCACAAAGAAAACTAGAATGTCTCTTTTTAAAAGTTATTTATCTCATGTACAGGTACAAAATAACCATGTTGATTATGATCATTATGTATACAATGTACCAATACATGTTCTTGGTAAAAATAATAAAAAAATATAAAAAAATAAAATAAAAATTATTTATCAGCTTGCTGGAGTTGACACCAGATAAACTACACATTTTCAAATTGTACAAATTGATGTTTGTCATGTCTAGAAACTTGTGAAATCATTGTTCTAATACGATGAACATATTCATTACTAAATTTTCACGTGTCCCTTTCTAAAGTTATTGTAAAAACACTAAACAGTTCTTATAACATTTCATGTATCTAATTGTTTTAAAAAGGACAAGAAACAGAGGAAAATAGGAACAAGTGACAGTTTGGAAAAGTAGAAAACTTAGTGTTCTACCTAACAATTATTCCTGGGTATTTTCCTAAATGAAATAAAAGCATGTATCTGCGTAAAGATGTGTATTTTAGTTGTTCATAGAAGCTACACCAATAACTAAAATTTTTCCATTTAGCTTCATAGTTGTTTCTTAATTCTAGCAAGTTTTCAATCTCTGGAGTCATTGTAAATTTTCAAAACCAGAAATTTTGTTTCCTTTATGTTTAATAGCTACTTGTTAACTTCTTTCCCCTTCTCTTTTTATGGGGTATGGTAGTCAGGTAGACAAACACAAATATATCCGTATTAAACATGTCACAGCAAATATATTGAAAGAAAAATATGAAGATAACACCTTGAATTCACCAAAAAAATTAAGTAACCAAAATAAAATTAATAGCTTATTTATTGTCAGAACAATGAAAGCCAGGCATAATAAGATGTTATATTCAGCGTACTGGAAGAAAAACAAGTCAGGAAAGAAACATATCCAGGAAAGCCATCTATTAGAAAATGAAGGTGAACTCACTTAAGAAAACATATACCTAGTAATAAGAATATGAAAATATACTGACATGCATTTGGTGATTTCGTAGTAAAACAATGAGACAACACAACTTACCTACTAGAATGGCAAAAATTGAAAACACTGACAGTACCTAATGTTGCAATGGCTATGGAGAAACAAGACAACCCATAGTTGGGAGAAACTATTTACAAGTCATATGTGTGGTAAAGAACTTGCATCTAGAATATATAAAAGTTCTTACATCTGGGTCGTAAAAAAAGGCAAACAACTCAGCTGAAAAATGAGCAACAGGTCTGAATAGATATTTTTTCAATGAAGGTATTCCAAAAGTATAAGAAAGAATATCCAACCCTATTAGTCATTAGGGGAATTTAAATCAAAGCACAATGAGCTGCCACTTCAAATCCATTAGGAATGCTAATCCAAAACAAAACAAAACAAAACAAACAGCCAGCAATAACATGTGTTGATACACAGCTGAAAAAATTGATAACAGTTTGACAGTCCTCCAAAAAAGAAAAATTAAACAGAATCATAGGTCCAAGATATTCTATTTCTAGATATATATTCAAGAGAAATAAAAAGACATTCACACAAATTCTGTTCAAATGTCCATAGAAGCACTACTCGTAATAGATGAAAAGTAAAAGCAATCTGAATGCCCATCAGCTGATAATTACAAATATAGTAAATTCATATAATAGAAATTTTTATGCCATCAAAATGAATGAATTACTAAAACATGCTACAACATGGATGAAATTTGGATACTTACGCTAAATGAAAGAAACCGTCAAAAAAGACCACATGGTGTAGGAGTCCATTTATGTGAAATGCCAAGCACAGGCAAATCCATACAGATATAATGTTGGTTAGAGTTCTTCAGGTCCCAGAGAGAGGGCAAGGGACTTCTCAGTGTGCACGGAGTTTATTTTTCTGGTGATTAAAATAATCTAAAATGAGATCATGGCAACGTTTGCAAAACTCTGTGAATATACTAAAAGCCTTGATTTCTAAATAGTAACTAGATGAATTGTACAGTATGTAAACTATATTTCAGTAAGGTTATTCAAATAGAGAGGTATGCTATAGACAGACAGTAGTGTGAGAGGAATTCATTTTGCGCTGTTCTTTTTTAATTTTGAGTCCATTTGATGTATTACCTTAATTTATTAAAAATAAGTAATTAAAAATAAATAATCCATTGTTGTGTGACTGGGTGCTAGAGTATGTATTTGAAGACATACCAATTTTGATAGGAGATAATTAGGACAATTGCCCTAGTATTTATCTGTCTATGACTCTCCTGTCCTTAAAAATTAGATTGAAACTTTTGTTTTTACACAGTGATGGGCTCCTAAAAAAATGCTTAGAAAGCAACTCTCTTTTTTGCTTTCCTTAGCATATTAAAAAAAGAAAAGCTAGAGAATTTTTCCCTTTTAAGCATACTAAATCCTCTGGGAGAATATTTCGTGACTGTCTGATCCGTTGTGCATATGATATCCTACATAACCATATTTATTTCGTGATTTAAAGGTGTAGGAACCAAAGACCTCTGCCCACCAGAAATGATGGTGCCAGGATGTAGACTTTTCACCTCTGGGAAGCAGGCCTGTATCTTTTGTTAATTCTAATCCTTTGCTTCCTAGTTTCCTCACCAACATAATAGGAAACTGATATTTTTCTTTCTCAAAAGAGTTGTCGAGTACTAATTCAAGTAAGATATTGACTGCAAAACTAATTTAAAATGTAGAAAACCCTTTACCTATGAGAAGTAGTACTTTTATTACTTATTAGAATATAAAATAAATACAGGAAAGATGATAATAATGATAATGAGGAGGAGGCTTATGCAAAATGTACTTATTAATGGCTTTTATCCTTTAAAATTGACCTTGTACATGCATCACACAAGAAAAAAATCATGTTATCCAGTCCTCCAGGTGTTAGTAGAGAGAATTCTGCTTTTCTATAGTAAATTCTGTAAAGACAATGGTATCCTATGTCTTTGCTTCCGATTAGTGATTTGTTGAAAAACTTTAGGATATTAGAACTGATGGGTAAAAGAAGAAGAAAAATGAGAATTCCAATGTGTTAGAATTGAGGGAAAGTAGGTTTTATGCACCGCTTGATTTTAATTGTGTACATTAACTCTTCGATCTCTGAGTTGCCTTAAGACATGGTGATTTTTCTCATAGCCCTTAATGGAATCCTTAATCTACCTTCTATGTGACAAGCTCCTGTACATTTCCTTGGGATTCCTTCCTTACACACCTTATCATTCCCTCCCTTTTAGCACCAGTGTATACTCCTCTGTCATTTTTCATGTTGTGTGACATGTTTATAGTGTATGTACCTTTGGTTATTACTAGACCATCAGGCATAGTCCATAAGTTCATGAGCACAGGGGTAGAAATCAGTACTATGTACCTTGTAGTTACAATTATTATGATCAATATGAATGGATAGTTTTCACCAATGCAGT
Organism: Hystrix cristata; assembly: GCA_004026905.1. Taxonomy (NCBI): domain Eukaryota; kingdom Metazoa; phylum Chordata; class Mammalia; order Rodentia; family Hystricidae; genus Hystrix; species Hystrix cristata. The sequence continues at coordinate 106,463 of PVJO010003393.1, read as the reverse complement.
CTTACTAAAAATAATCAAATGAATAAATAGAACATATAGAAGACTTCTGTACTTGGTAGTTTGCAGAGAAAAACATACAGGATACATAACTACCCAGAGTCATAACTATCCATACTTCTGTCGAGGCAAAGAAGGCTTCCACTGTTCAATAACAAAGTTCAAATCCTAAAAGGAGAGCTCTCGCTGAATGGGAGAGACTACCACAAGGCGCTCGACCTCCATTCCTAGCAACTATCAGTCAGGGTACGATGAGGCTGGAAGGAGTAGTCCAGTCCTGCGGTGATGAGGTCATCTAGGTGATCTGTCTGTGGCCCTTCACTGTCCCCATGCCTCGGTCAGGTGTGTTCTTCTCCCACACTTTCCCCCCAACATGGTCACACCTGGGTTTTAGATGCGATTTTTTGCTTTGACCTTCTTGGTTTAGATCCCATCTTCTCATATTTTCTGTGTTTATGTTGCTAAATGGGATTTTCCCTCTTAAGTTTGTTGGAAAACATACACTCTCCCTTTTTCTTCTGTCTTTGGTCTCTCTTCCTCACAACAATCTAGAGCAGAATCTGGGATGCCATGACAGTGTCTCTGTTTAGAGCCTGTCCCCTCGTTTTCTCTCTCCGTCCTTCACTTTTCTTTGTGTGGCTCGGCACAGATATCCCTTTATCCTTTACTTTCAGCAATCACTTCTTATTTCCATCAGCGGCACAGACTTCATATTTTGTGTTGCTAAGTATGAAATAAAAATGCAGAGAGCCTAGTGTAAAATTTAAGATGCTGAGAAAGTGACAGCAGTGCTTTGGATCAAATGAGAGACTCTCGTTCTAGGTCCATGAAACCTTCTTGCTCGTTGGACTGCCAGCTCCACAAGCACAGAGCTTGACCAGAGTTACATCCCAACAATTAGCTCACTGTCTCAGCTAGTCCAGAGTTATGTGGATGAATAAAGTAATGAATACAACTTTGTAATCTGCATAGTACTTACATGTGCATCACCTCATTCCAAATTTTAATCTTTTCAGTAAAAGTAGACCTGATAATCACGAATATTTTATTATACGTGAGCAAATGGAGACTGAAAGTAGAAAGGTGTTGTGGTTTGAGTCACACTGCTAATAAAAGGCAGCACAGGATTTGCTGTCACCTCTGCTCATCCCATTACTAAAGCTTCCCTAACTCTCACCTGGGGGCAGGAGGTGAGGGCAGCCATACAGGTACTACTTTTTCATAAGCCCTGCTGTTGGCTGGAGCCCTGGAAATACTGTAGGTTGACAGCAGTAATTTCTTTTCTTTCCTTGATGTTTTCCTGGTAATAATAATAACAATGTGCTTTAAGGACATTAAAAACTCTGCATTTTATGAAGGGCATTATGCTTCTATTTATCATAACTAAAACAGAGGAGAGAGGGAGAGCGAGAGAGAGAGAGAGAGAGAGAGAGAGAGAGAGAGAGAGAGATACTAAAGAAATCTTATTGATGTGGAAGACAATACTTGTCCCAGCTAGTTATTATCAAATAACAGTCCTTACACTATTGCAAATAACTCAAAATAGTGAAAACAGCAGAGCTACCATGAGTCCTCAGCAAATCAGGATGCCTGTGACTTGCTGGCCTTGGCAAAGCTCTTTGGGGCACCCCTAATGACCCCGGGCCTAGGACAGGAGCTCATGCTGGGAAAGACCACTTCTGTGGAGGAAGTGCTGAGGGGGGTCCGAGCAGGCGAGCAGACTTTGCTTTGATATTTTTGGCAGGGAGTAGAGCCGGGTTGAATTTATACCCTCCTCTTGGTTAACTGTGTAATTGTTTTACATCCATTATATATTAGAATAGAGTTTAATGGGATATTTATAGTTTTTTTTTTAAGATTCCATGGCCAAATAAATCCAGAAAATACTGAGCTGCCAAAGTGCATTAATGGGTTCTTGAAACACTCTGTATTTATTCCTGGCATAGTACTTATCACATTGAATCACAATTGCTTAATGATCTGCCTGGGCCGGTTTTAAGCTCCTAAAATCTTATTTTAACTTTTGCATCTGTGCACCTCGTGATGAGGAGGCACTAAATAAATACATGATGAATAAATAATTGTCTTCATGGAAACAGGAAATAATCTCTTGATCCCAGCCTCTGAGTCGGGATATTCACGTTCTATAGCCACCACTCCATAAGCACCATTCCCACAGCCCTGCTCAGCAGGTTCCCATTCCAAGCCCCCAAGGTCCCAGTGGACCTTTGGGTATGGCAGGCGATATGCTGCTTGCTTGAATACTAAAGGCTTCTGCTCTCTCTTCAATTTAACCCCCGCTTCTCGGGCCGGCCTCCTGGGACCTCTCCAAGCTTTTCAAATGACATCCAGGCAGACCAAGCTGAATTATGAAATCATAGCATTACTAATATCAACTCCCAAGCCTCATATTTTAATATCATATATGAAGTTCTGTCTAAAGACCAAGATTAATTTAATATGTAAAACAATAGATACCTCAAACTAATACAAAACATTGTAACACAAATGAATTTTTTTCAGATTTGAGTAGGGCACACAAAGGCTATAAGTAAATTAGTTTTATTGATCTATATTCATAGAATTATTTAAATGTACCCTCTGGTACTGCGAGCCAGGGGTTTTTCTGATGCTTGCCATTAATGCATTTTTCATTAGTGGCTAGTGCTGGGAAGCCCAAATTTCATTTGGCTGCAAAAGATTAATTTCCTCTTGACAACCATGGCCAGATTTAAAAAAAAATAGGGGAGTTGAAACAACGACCTACAGGACAGTTCTCAGAACCGTGAATTAGAGGACCAGGAAAATGCAGACTGAAAAAATAACTACATCGTGGTGGTTTTCTTTTCTTTTCCCTGATTTTGCATCTACTGGGGAAGAAACAGACATTTTGAAGAGAATTATATCAGAGTCTGTGGTTTTTAAACCTTGTCTCACAAAAAGTGTCTATTCCACAACTATTTGTAATTGACAAATGACCTATTTTCAATCTCAGAAATATAAATAAGGAGGCAAATAGGCAATCAATTTCCAAATATTTTGAACCTTTCCTAGCCTTCATTTGCCTATTGACTTGTTTCTCTGAAAGTATTTTCTCACAAAAGGAGAACATATAATAATAGTAATAATATAATTAAAGCTAATTAAAGCCATTCACATTAATTTTGTTTGGAGACTTATTAGAAGATTTGAAACTCCCACTGAGATAATTGATACACACTAGGGAGTTGCAGAGCTGAGCCCCTGCGTTTTTGAGCTGTGTGGGCATCGCGATGGATGAAATGGTTCACTGCTTTGTCCCTTCCCCAAGGGTGTAGTCAATGTACCAGTTCTGTGGGGAGCCTCCTAGTTTTCTGTTCCAACTACCTCATCACTGGACCCCACGACCACTAACCTATTTATCATAACAGTAGAATAATGCTGATCTGGACTGTGAAGACCAAAATGGGAGGAAGCAGTCATTTTTATGGTGTGATTGGTGAGACACTGTATGTCTCTTTGCTTAAAATGTCTCTTTCTCCCGCTCTCACAGACTTGCCCCAGTTTAGAAAATCACCCCTTTAAGAAGCCTCCCTTTGGGGCTAGGGATTTAGCTCAGTGTTTAGAGAGCTTGCCTGGCAAGTGCAAGGCCCTGAGTTCGATCCCTGGCACTGAAAAAAAAAAGAAAAGAAAAAGGAAAAAAAAAGCATCCCTTCACTAGAAAGTTCTGTGAGCATTGCCCTGGGAGGATTAACAGTGTACCCACAATCAGTGGTTAGCACCAGGGCTTCACTGAGTCCCACAGATCGCTTTTTAAATGCATAGCTTTCACAAACTGTCGTAGGCAACGAAAGGACCCTCAAAGATATCTGGATTCTATTTCCCAAATGTCACATGGCCATATGACACAGGGGAAAGAAGTTTCCAGAGGGCATTAAGATGCCTCATCTCCTCACCTGAATATGGAGGTTATCCCAGATTATGTGGTGGGCCTGATGCTCACAACAGCCCTTATAAATGGAAGAGGAAGGCAGAAGAGAGCAAGAGACCAGAGAGATTGCAATATAAGCAGGATGCAGCTCAATGTTGTTTGAGGAATGTGGGCACCCTACAGAAGATAGGAAAGGCAAGGACACAGATTCTTCCCTAGAGCTTCTAGAAAGCCCTACTGAAACTTCGATTTTAGCCTCATGCAACCCCTTTGGCTTCCTGACCCTGGAACTGTAAGATCATACATATGTGGTTTTAATGTTAATTTATTGCAGCAGCAATGGAAACTGACACACAGAAGAACATAAAAATGTAAATTTGGATAAATGTAGAATAAGCAAGAAAACATTACATGGGGTGGGCAAGCACTTCAGTGAATTGAGGAATACACTGTTGGGTGACATTGTGAAGGATGAGAACAAGGAGGTACTGGACAAATGGAAGGCAGAAGGACACTGGGTTGAGCATTCCCAGTCCAAAACTCTGAATCTGAAATGCTCCAAAATCTGAAACTCTTTGAGTGCAGCATAGTGTTTTGGATCTTGTGGACTGTATTTCAGAATTTTGGATTTTTGGATTAGGGATGCTTCACTGGTAAAACATAGCCAATACTCCAAAATTAAGAAAAATAATCAGAAACTTAAAACTCTTCTGCTCCCAAACATTTCAGATAAGGATCACTTACCATGTATTAGTTTTCTATTGCTGTCCAAAAATATAATCACAACCTAATTGGCCTACAGCAAGATGTACTATCTCACAGATTTTTGTGGGTGAGGAGTCTAAGATGGTTTACTTAGATCCTCTGCTTATCGTTTCAAAGCTTCAACCCAGCTGCAAAGCTTCAATCCAGCTGCCACTTAGACTATATTCCCTCGAGTGTAAAAGTGGGAGAAATTCACTTCTATGTTCATTCAGATTGTTGGCAGGGTTTACTTCCTTAAGACTTGATGACTAAAGACCCTAACATTTTGCCAGCTGTTTTTAGAGACCCATAAGCCACCTGAAGTTCCTTGACACATGGACCTCTCCAATATGACAATTTATTTCATCAAACCCACAAGGAGATTCGGGCAAGACTGCATCTTGCATAATACCGTGTAATTGTGGAAGTGGTATTCAGATACCTTTGCCACATACTATTTGTTAGGGAGCCTTAGATATGTCCAGCACTCCAGGGAAGAGGATTACCCAATGATATAAACACCAGGAAATAGGACTCATTGAATGTCACCCTAAATTCTGTCTACTAGTGGTACTCGATTCAAGTTTATCTATGTCACAGTGTTTCCTGGATCATGAATCTTACCTAAAACTTGTTACTACTGCCACTGACTTATGTGGCAAGAGGACAATGGGATTGATTTTTCAGTGGTTCCAACTGAGAACTCTTAGGATCGCCGTAGGGTCCCCAAGTCTTGAGGAAAAGACAACTCCTTGACTGGGGTTTTTTGGAAATGACAAATTTCATAACAGTAGATTGAGTGGAATGTTATTTCATATTGCAGCTTGCTCCTCTTTCTCCCCTGCTGTCTTCTTTTTCAGCTGCTTAGTCCCCTGGGGGCTCTGTAGACCTACTGTGTCTTTTTCATAGCAAATAGATTTCTAGATTTTAAAAAAAGTACCATAAATTCAGCTGCCTCTGGCAGTTTCTTAGGAAAAGGGGCTGTCTGGGGCAATGGAGGTGGTTGAAAAGCACAGGGCTCATCTCACAGAGGTGGTCAGTAAGAGGCCATAGTCCCTGCTGGCACGGGGAGATATGGGCCCGGCATTTGAGGAAGTTTCAATTTTTCAGCAAAGGATGAAGATACATATATTTCTGTGAATGTGAAGTGGTTCAAGCCTAGTATGTTAGAAGCAGATCTGATTGAAAGAATTTTATTTGGGCAAAATAAAACAAATCTGTAAGTGAGACAAGCCATCAGGGTGCTTGTTTGTAATTTTTCTTCTGAATGGGCCTTTTGGTTGTTGGTGGGAATTTTACAACCTGGAAAATCAAAATGACAGTTCTCAACTAATAGTGAGGATACTCAAAATTTGTTGAACGAGTGATTGAATGAAAGGTCCTCACTTCTTTTCAGAGAGAGGTATTCTTGGACTTTACCAAGGAAACTAGGGTGTTCTGAGTTTCTACACAGAGCTTATTATTGATGTAGTTTATATCAGATTAGATCAGACAAGATTCATGTTTACTTGTTTAAACCAAAAGGAAGTTATTAGAGAAGAAAATGTGTCTAGGCTTAGTTGAGCCTATTCGCATTCTTGCATTTGGACTGATAGTGTATTACCTAAATCCTTCACTCCAGGGATGAGGAGGCTTGGTTGCCAGCCCAATAGTTCACTTTCTAATGGTGCTAACTCTACTGTACCCTCTCCTAAGCATCAAAGGGGTAAAATTACTATTGCTGGAGCTTATATTTATCTGGTTAATTTCAGATGAATTCTAATAAACTACCAAGTGAGCAAATGTAACCTTATCCACATTGAAAGAAATGAGGTGGTGCAAGTGTGTGTGTGTGTGTGTGTGTGTGTGTGTGTGTGTGTGTGTTTGCCTACTTGCACATGTGTGCTTTGCCTGTTTAGTAGAGGCATATCAAAAATACTCTTAGGAAATCCACAAGTGAACTAGGCGTGAACAGAGTGAAGTGACCACTCTTAGACCGGCATAAAATCAAATTTTCTTCTTGCTTAGATGACAAGAGTAGAGCTTCAGTAAATGATAAATGGGCAGAAGATTCTGTGTACTAAGACAAGGCAAGAAAGTAAATTCAACGGTGTGCACAATCAGTTTAAAAAAAAGTACATAAGGTTTGTAAGTACTATCTTAAAAGGAAATTCTATGCTGAAGCTCCCTTACTGTGAAGCTAATAGACTAGAAAAAGAACTATTTCAGTGTGTGCGTATTATTATTTTACAATATAGGTATTTTTTTCATTTAAAATAAGTTGGGCAATGGTTGCTTCTGAGCCAAGGGAGAGGTGGAATGCTGTTAGCCACAGTTGTAGGGAAGTTTCTGTGTGGAACTCTGACAAACCAGGTAACCATTCTGTTGGTCCCTTCTCTATCCCACTCCCTGGGACGACACGACTACAGATCTAGAGCAGAGGGACCAAGCACGACCCAGTCCGATCTAAACTTGGCCTCCAGGGAGAACAGCCAAAGTGATTTAATGGATCTTTGCTCATCTCCAACTCCCACAGGGTTCAGTACGTCTCAGGCAATCATTGATTGCTTTAAAGAAATAATGTCTGGCCAGATCGTGATTATTATTACAATTAGCCCACTGCTCTGTAGCAGTGTAGCAACTATATCTCACCAGTAAGGATTAAATGCCTTTGACAGATGACTGTATCATCCCAGAGTTCTATGCGTTTGTCAAAGGTGTCTCCACCTTACTTTCCCTGCTAGGTATGATAGACTCTGTTGTAAAGCACTTCGCAATGTCATGGGTGTTTTTTTTGTTTGTTTGTTTTGTTTTTTTTTTACTATAGGTTCTCTTATTTGCCTGGGGAACATCATTAATGGTGAAATCTCCTCCATTCACAACCTGGGTTAAGAGTTACTTCTTCTTTTTCTTTTTTTTTCTGAAAGCTTTCTTGGAAGCCCTTCTTGTTGGGTACATTGTTAACTCCTAATTATTATTGTATGAATTTCTGTATATTAATAGGGTCTTCAAACTTTTCTTTTTGGCTAGGGACAGATTGAGGGCGGTGGTTGGACTACCTCTAAATCCCCAGTACATAGTCATGCAACACTATATTAGTTCATTCATTAGTTCTTTAAGAAATTAGAAAATAAATGAGTAGTTTGCTTGTTCTTATAGACATAACATACAGATAATGGGTAGATTTAGAGTTGTAAAATCTACATAAACTTTTATTTCAGTCGAGAAAATTAAAAAGAATTCTGTATTAGATCATATCCCAAAGATTGCATCCTGGACTCTTTTCAGACCTACATTCAAAGTATGTCATCTGAGGCCCTGCTGGGTATTCTTCTAGTACTGGGGAACCTAAGGTCACTGGTACAGAGTAAGGACTGTGTTCATAAAGCCCACATTAGAATAGTAAATGTGTTGAGTGTAGTACTGTTTGTTTGTTTCAAATGACATCTCCAGGAAAAATCTATATTCTTCACATGTCACCGGCTTTCTGCTTTGCCATCCCCAAGGTGTCCCCATGATACCTCCTCAAAAAACCTGGACACCAAGCAAACAGGTTTGAAAATAGCAGCCCCAGTGCACTCAATGAAATATTAGTTTGCCTGTAAAGGAATGTTTTATTTTTTTTACAAACCAGCTATTTTTGAAAGAGTGATGTATCTATACTGAGCACTTTATATGGTCTATCTCATTTAAGACTTGACAACCGTCCTAGGAGGTGGATAATAAATGTTATCCTCCGGTACAGCTAGCATTAGACGTGCCACAGAAGGGACGTGGAAATGGAGTGAAACAGGAAGATAAAAGGAAAAGAAAAAATTGCTAATTTTACACCTATGAACTGTCTACTGCCACCATTAAAGAGATTGAGATAAGTAAAATGTCTAGGAAGGCTGCAGATATATTGAAGCATTTCTAATATTTGCAGCGTGGGGGTTTTCAGGTTTTGTTTTTCTCTCTGACACATGATCCAGGGTTTCTGTCTGCATTATTGGAAGAAGTGTTTGATAACAGAAGCCATCTGTATGTATCCTCGCATTTGTAGATATTTCCTCTGCACGGAAACATACAGGAACTGAACATGTAACACTATAAGCAATTATACTTAGTCTCTGGTTATTCATAGCTAAAGCTGTTCAAGCGTTTTTGTAAAAAGAGTCGAAGGAAACAATAACCTAGACTCACAAGATTGTCACTTCAGTGAAAAAATACTGGGAAGTGAGTCATTTTCAAAGTACTCTGCTTGGCATTGTTAGTGCTATTTCTCCGTAGGACCGCTGCATTTAGAAAGGATTGGTGATGACGTAAGTGTGATTTGAAACTTTGTTTATAAATTGGATTTTATTCTGTTTCTTCCTCATAGACTCCATTTTTGCCCTGTGGAATTGTGGAAGCAAGAAGAACTACCCTTTGTTCCTTTTACAGTTGCTTCTGCCTCAGTAGAGGGAGCAGCTGGAAGCAGCTGGCCCTGAGGCAGGTAATGAACAGCATGGATTTCTTGGTCCAGTCTGAAATTTCCTGTGCAGATGGACTTGGTCTGAAGAGGCCACCCTGAAAGGTAAGAAGGCTGAAAGACACCTGGGCATACAGAGGGATGGTCTGAGGATGAAAGGCCTAACTCCACAGACACCCCCACAGCAAATCTTCATCCTTCCTGCAGGGGAGGCACAGTCTTCACAGGGGTGGAGGCAGAGAAAAGAGCAGCAGAGGGTCACTTTCACTCTGGAGCCTTGAACTTCGGAGATATAGAGACTTTGGGTGTAAATGCATAAAGAAACATAAAAGAAATGTGCCTTTTCCTGTGCGAGTCTCCAGAAGTATCTGCCCACAGCATTTCTACAGGCTGTCTGTACATTCACTGCCTGTAGGAATCTTAGCTTATGCCACCTGCAAAATGGGGATAATAATACTTGCTTTACATAATTTTGTGAAATTGCATACAACTTTATTAAAGTAACTGGGAGAGGTTCTGGTCTGTGTTGAGGAACCATCAAATGACAGCTGTTGAGACAGAGGGTGCCTGTTTTCTACAGAATGGCTGCTCTCCCTTTCATTTGGAGTAAGAGAATTCCTGTTCACTAGGGGCAGTGTACCCAGCCTGAGTGAATGAGTGATGGGCTGAGGCTATGTTTCCTTCCTGTGATGTGGGTAGTGATGGTGGTGAGAAGATAAAACCCACTAGGGAGGCTATTCAAGGAAGACATGTTCTGCTAACTGTGTGGGTAGGCACAGACTTTTGCCCCTCCTCTTCCTGTGACTCAAATCTCTGTTAAGATGGCTGGAGCTGTGGCAGCCATCTTGAACCACGTGATGACTCTGAAGAAGAGTATTAAGAATGGTGGAACTAACTGAAGGAATGATTATTGTCCCCAGTTATTTGGGTTGTCTTTGCAACCCTGGTTTGCCCACTTTTAGGAAGACTTTATATGAGAAAAAAAAAAAGAAAAAAAAAGAGAAACTATGCCTCTGTCTCATTTCAGTCACTATTATCAGAGTGTTTCAGAGTGTTCTGGTTTATGTACCTCAACTCCATTCTTTTTTTTTTTTTATTACTCTCTCTCTTTCTCTCTCTCTCTCTCTCTCTATGTGTGTGTGTGTGTGTGTGTGTGTGTGTGTGTGTGTGTATAATCTTCTTGATTCTCTTACTTCCCTTTCCTATCTCCTCCCTCCCATCCCCCCATTTCCAGATCCCTTTTCCATCTCCACATAGTCTATCTTCCTGTTTCCTACTATCTTTTATTTTCCTCTTTAATTTAGTTATACTTTGAGTTTCTTATATAACGAACACAATGCAATATTTAATCTGTGTCTGATTTGTTTTACTTAGCATTATGGTCTCAAGGTGAACCCATTTTTCTACAAATGACTTAAATTTATCATTTTTCATGGCTGAGTAGTATTCTATTGCACGTGCGTGTGTGTGCGTGTGTGTTTGTGTGTGCGTATGACGTATTTTCTTTATCTAGCCATGGATATATAGGCTGCTATCCATGGTGGATATATAGGCTGCTTCCAAGGTTTAGCTATTGTGACAACACTATTCTTATTGATGTAACTTATGGCATTATTAGTAATTTTAAAGGATAATCTCATTTTAGGGATGTAGGAAGTCATTCTGATATTCTCATGGAATTAATGTGCAGCACATACAAGCCTTCAAGGGAGCAGTGCAGGAAATGAAAGTTAGGAGAAATCAATGGAAGCAGAGACTGCTTAATCCCTGTGAATCCTGTAAGAAAATTCAGGCAGATAAAAATCTCCCCTATCCAAAGACAAAAGTTCTAGATATGTCCACCATTTATATTTAATTCACATATTACATACTGAAAACAACAACAAACCTGTAACTCTCTACGTACCTAATGTAGTGCAACAATTTCATAGTATTTTGGGCGTGGTTAATGTTCTTCTAGGGAGCAACCTATATATTGCTAGCTTCTACTACCATTTTTCCTATCTCAAAAAATGCCTCATCCACTCCTCATCCCTTGTTCGTCTAACAGCTTTTCTTCCTTAAGATCTTAATTTGAAAATCCTTTCTTAATGGGGAATTCCCTCATATGTTTATCAAACATCATACACCATGCTTATTTTTCAACTCTTTCTTCTCTTCTAGGGTGTGGTTTCCGTGGTAGTTAGAATCACACCCCCAACATGTAGCCCCCTGCCTGATCCTCAGCGTCTCTGATTAGGTCATGAATGAATGAATGGATGAATGAATAAAGGAAGGAAGGCTGTTCTTCCCTTGGCTTAACAATAGTCAAATATTATTGGCCAGTAGATGTGAGCCGTGAAGATTTCAGCCTAAAGGACAGAATGACCAAGAAACCGGTAAGTGATTCTATGATTGTCCTTGATGGACTTTTGTGTCAATATTAGCTGCTGCTGACTTTTCTGCTTAGAGAAATAAGACTCCTTAGTTGATTTTCTTAGGTAAAACGGGCAGGTCTTCTGTGAACTCATGTCCAGCAGATAGAGAAATTCCTACCTGCCCATGAAGCAGACAAGTATCTCAAACACTGACAAGAAGAGAGAAGTGATTTGTGCCTCCTGGCTGATGGCCCGTTTTCCGTTCTTCCAACGGCCCTCAGCCAAATGGGTGGTCAGCACAAGAATGCGTTGAAAGGATTGGCTGTGCCTGTGTGACATGATCATCCAGTAAGCGAGAAAAAAAAAAAAGTGTTCAAGTTGGTGCAAGTTGGGAAGAGGCTGAGCGAGCAAAGGCATTTTACACTGGCCTGTACAATGCCTTTGAGCTCACCAATTTGCATGGTCCCCTCCCCTTATAGCTGACATCGCAGAGAGGCAGAATGAAGGGCGCAATGAAGCCGCAAGCATCAGATGGTTTCCGGGCGGTAGTAGCATTTCTAGAATGCTTTATTCTTTTTCTTAGTTTAAAACTCTCATCCTTAAACTGATGCATAGGAGAGATTAGACAGACCAGACTGGAGGTCAGAACAGAAATAAAAATCATCATCTGTAACACTAGTGTTCCATCACTGGAACACTAGATCCTGATGCAGCAATGAATGGGCCCCGCACTTCTTGATCCTCAGTTCTTTTGCCCTTGATGAAGGAATTCAGTCCAGACACTGAGGCAGCTGTGCAAAAGTCTAGATAGAATTAATTGAAAAATAGATATGCAGAGAGTTATGCCTTCCAACAAGAACACGGGCAGGGCCGTGAAGGCATCTGCAATGAGTTTGGACATCTCTATACGGACACCAAAGTTTCGGGGTTCAAGGAACTAGAACAATTGTGATGCTTAGTGAGACTTTACTTAAAAGCTACTTTAGAATTGCAATATGTCTTCTTGACCTTTTTTAGATGGTCAGTTTTTCCTCAGGGGCTTTAAATGTATAAGAAACTTATGGAAGAAATTTACAGAAGATAAGTTATTTCACTATGGCAAAACCCTTATAATGAATATGATCATTATGTACATCTAAAATGTACCAATACAATTTATATAAACAATTTTTTTAAATTTAAACGAAGTCCCAATCCAAACGAAGTCCCAATCCAAGGCAGGCAGGTCTTTAAAAAACATTTTCTTTCCCAATATCACTGTAGGCTCTGGCAGCCAGGAATGCTGAGCACCTTGGTCTGGAACTAGAGGGCAGGTGGCCAGGTAGAAGGAATGCATGCGATATGGAACCCAAAGTTGTCACTGTGCTGTGGATGGCCTTAGGTCTGAGACCTGACAGATGATTATAAATGTATTGTCTTTGTTTCTTTGCTTAACTAGAAACACATGCTATTTGGGATGCCCACCCTTGTCCCTCAGGCACACTAATGTCTAACTACCTGCTTAACACAGTCACCATGGGAATTAGCTTCCTAGGAAAATTCAACATGCTTCCTAACAGAGGAATTTTCAATTTTCACAAGTTACAATCAAGAACAAGTTCTCACTATACCTCATAAGCCAAGCAGAGCCATCATCACTGATCACTCACAGTGCCCTCGGAATGTTTGTAATGTCACTTCTCAATCACTTTGATAAGTGTCACTGATCTAAAATATGAAACTTTCAGTCTCACGTCTCCTCTTAGCAACTCTGATTTTTAAAGTCATTTTTTATTAGACATTTTTTATTATGAAAATGTCTAAGGATAATGAAAACCAGAGAGTGCAATCACCCAGCTTTACTCCATTTTGTTTGCTTCATCTGTGTTTTCCACCTCCCTTTGCCACATCTTACTGATATATTTCTGTGGGAATAATTTGAATCAAATACTTGTGCTCATTTCCCTTCCAAACGCTTTAGTTTGCATTTCAAAGATAACGTTGTCTTACACAGTGAAAATGCCATTTTGGCAATTGCCCCTTACTTGTGACTTGGCTTCTTAAGGTTCCAGTTTCCCATGGTCAGTGATGGTCTGAAGATATAAGATGAAAAATTCCAGATATATAAATAATTTTTAAAGTTTTAAATTGCATGCCATTCTAACTATTTTGAGGCAGTCTCTCACTGTTCTGTCCCATGTAGGTTATGAATCATTCTTTTGTCCAGTGTATCCATTCTGTATAAACTACCTGCCCATAAGTGACTCCATAGGCATCTCAGTTATCAAATTATCTCCAGTCAGGGGTTGGGGATTTAGCTCAGTGGTTAGAGTGCTTGCCTTGCAAGTGCAAGGCCCTGAGTTCCATCCCCAGCACCAAAAAAAAAAAAAAAAAAAAATTATCTCCAGTCATCTCTACCCCTACCTCCCATCCTGCTGATTCAGTGCTGGTAGTGACTCAGTAAGACTCTTCAAAGCCACTTTAAAAACACAACCCCAAGTCCTGCATGTAATCAGCTCATATAAATGGCTTACAAGGTGGCATATTGTCAGCCTTGGAACAATCTCTGCAGGCTTCACAGGACACTGTGGAACTTTAGGAGACATTAGAGAAATTGGCAGAGATTGAAGAATTCACATGGAGTATACACTCTGCAATCTCTGGGATAAATCACTAGATATATTAGTCTGTACATTTATACATATAGAAGAGTTGGAACACGTGGACTCGAGGGTCCTTCTTGGGTATCAAAGTCTGTGAGTTCCAGAACAGCACGTGTGACCCTGGATAAGCCATGTCTGTGCACAGACACCAGGCATCACTGTGAACCGAGAGTCCAAGGCTTTGTTTCCAGGGTTGCTAAGTTCAGCATTGGAACACATCTTCTCTTCCGTAATGGAAGGATATGTTCCAAATCCTGGCATGCCCACGAACGTTCATGTTATTTGCTCAGACTGACACCTAACTTCTGCTTCCTCTATCAAAAGAGCATGAAAGAATCACAGAAAGGGAAAGAAGGAGCAAACAGGAAACTACAACATCTTGGTCTGATGCATGCAGCAAACTCGCGATGAGGAACATCTTTCCCTCACCTGCACTGTCACTATGCTTGTGCTCTCTCTGAACTGCAGTCTAAAACCAATAGGGAACAAACTACAGACACACCTCTGTCCTTTCCCTTGTCCCACACTGGAGATTTTGGACTGACAACTGGCAGAAAAGGTTAGTGTGTTCTGTTTAGAAAGGAGAACTGGGGAAACATGCAGGCTCTCTTTAAACTCTGGAAGTTTTCTCATGTAGAAGACAAATTAGGATCATTCTAAGTGGTTCCCAAGACACACAGCACAGCAAAGGCCAAAGAATGAGAGGAAGCGGGAGGCAGAATTAATCTCCAAGGGAAACGCTTTCCAGGAGCAAGCTTATGAGCTGGCCCTAAGGCAGAAGTGGATGTCTTTCCTGTTCGCTAGAATTCGTGCATATGGAACCATTCGAGCTGAAGATAAATGTCCGGCTATCTAAAGTCCCATGGAGGATTCTAGCTGTGGGTGGCAGGTTGGACTCTTTAGTTCAGGTTATTTGCAATGATTTGATCCATTCTTACTCATCTTCAATACCATTGTCTCCAAAAAGGTTTCACTCCAAACTTCTGTGAATGACAGTTTCTCTTCTCTCTGATTGCCTAGCACATCTATTGTTTGTTCCATACATTGCCATGCTTTGGATCAGCAGATCAGCACAGTTATATATTGTATTTAGATTTGTCTTCAACTGTGTCCTATATACTGCCCCATCTCCCTCCTGCTTGCAAGATTACATGCTCCTTTGTATTGTAGAAACTGTGTGATATGTTCGTTTTTTATGTCCCCCATGGTGCTGTGTTCATGACTGAACACATGGTTTGTGTTCAATAAATATATGTTGAAATGGATTGAATTGATGGTCAGGGACTTCCATCCAAGCAAGCAAAAATGCACTATGAAGGCTTTGCTCAGAAGGGGAAAAAAATCCAACAACATTCTCCATCATGGCTTCAATTAACGCTTCCCCCATAGCTGTGTAATGCCTTCCGGCTGCCCCTACTCACTTCTTTTCTCTCCACTCTCCAGACCCACAATTTACTTCAGCTAAGGCAAAGTAGTTGTCTTGGCTTTTATCTTCTTTCTTGTTAGCTCTTTAGTTTCTTTCTTGTTAGCTCGTCCATATTTTTTAGGGGGTAAGGGAAAAATGTTTGTAGCTAAACCAAAAAGTGTTTTTCTTCTTGTTTGCTACTGGGATAGAAAGGGTGAAGTAAAATAACATATAATACATGCACGCACGCACACGCACACACACACACACACACGCACGTGCGTACACACACATGGGAGAGTTCTGAAGTTATGGTTCTCATTTTACCTCTAGGAGTGTGCTCCCAGTGAGACCCTGTGTGAGTTATCTTATCTCTCTGTGTCTCAGTTAATGCAGCTGTAAAATGGAGATGGTGATGCTTGCCCTCTGGACCCACATGAATTCTGTGGCACCCAGATGAGAGTGGATTTGAAAGCGCCATGTAAATTACCAGCCACACGGAGAGCAAGCATTGTTTTTTATTAATGTGTCGAAAGCAAGCCAGCACTTCCCTGCCTTGGAGAGATTTGTCATGTACAAATTGAAAGTAGATAATCCTCTGCAGATGATTGAGATATGTTTCGCTCTCACTGCCGTGTGGGAAGAGAGGAATCCCAGAGCAAAACTAAAATCAAATGATCTTCTCATATATTTCAAATTCAGAGAAAGCAGTAGCCACTGCATTGTTAAACACATGGAATCAAGCACACAGAAACTGTGCAAGATCAATTAGTTTTGTTTGTTTCTGAAGAGCAGAATTCTCATTCAAAATTGAAGTGCATATGTTGTCATTCTCTGTTCTTACTTCTAATGCTTTCACATTATAATGCAAAACCCCAAGGCTGATAAAATGATTTTAAAAAATATTCTTTTCCTTTGTAACAATATAGAGAGTTGTTTTTTGAAAGATGAAGAATGATGGTTGAAATGTTTGATATTCCTGTGTAATTTGCTAATGCACACAGACACAGGAACGGAACGTCAGTGGCAGACGCATCATACAAGTAAAAAAGAATGAAATTATTTAAATGTGTAATCTCTTGTTAAGAGAAAAAGATATGAGCTAATGTTTAATTTAGATTTTCATTGTCTTTGGATTATTTCTTTTTTAGTTTATTTTATTAGTGCACGTTTGCAGCACACACATTTTACAATCATTTTGGGGAGTCAGGACATGTACATAATAAAACTTGTTTCTTTCCTTAATCCCCTTTCCTTCCCTTCCCTCCCTGCTCCTTTAGTTTCCATTTCCTCCTTTTTGATCTTGTTGATATTTTTAATCTTAGTTCACGTTTGTGACATATAATGGCCACATCCATTGAGGTTATTAGGACCTTGTACATGGCATATCTTCACTCTACTTATCTCCCCATCCCCTCCTCCTCAACCCTTGCCCTTGGTTCCCTGGACCCCTTCCCCTTCGCAACAGATCTATCCCTTTATCTCATTCTATCAGTCCTTTATTTTTCTCAGTTTGCACTTTGCCTTAGATGAAAGATGCTATGTTTTGTTCAAGTTTGTGTGTCTGATTTATTTCACTCAACATTATATTTTCCAGGTGCGTCCATTTTCCTACAAATGTCTCAAATTTGTTTTTCTTTATAGCCAAGTAGTATTCTATAATATACTGATACCACATTTTCTTTTTCCAATCATCTGTTACTGGGTATTCAAGCTGTTTCCACGATCTTGGTATAATGTATGCGCTGGTAAACTTTCCAATAATTTGGGAATTTTTTTCACAGAACCAAGTTATAAAATTATGGCGATCATATTTTCTAGCTCTGATGTTCCAAGATTCTCCTTGTGACAGCAATTAATGACATTTCTAGACTGGCTCAGGTTGTGAGGTGACCCTAATAGAGCTGGAGCATATTACCTGCCTGTAGCCCTTTGCTGGTGAGACCTGGTTGCAGGGTGAGATTCTGGCATGATGAATAAATCCCCAAAGGCTTTCATTCATTGAACCTCATCCTCTTACACACAGTTCTTCGGTCTGTGACTTCCTTGTTTGTGGTGACGTAGTTTTCCTTACCTGCCTTCTGCCCTGGTTTCCTCTCTTAGAGCTCTTGCATCCTATCATCCTAGAGTTTGAAGATAAACCCCTGACTACTACTGGATGTTTGAATTAAGCCTTCACCGGAACCTCAGAGGACATCTTCACATCTCTATGTACTCTACCTTGCAATACTTCAAAGGAAAAAGAAATCGGTGAAAGCTCCATGCAGCCAAGTCTATGAATTTTAGTGAGAACTTTTTCAAGTATCACCTATAGTATAATTCACAGCGTATCTTTCATATAATATGACAACACTAAATACAATCCTGTGTTGATTTCTCTAATGAATGAGGTTGAGTTTGTAGCTCCATAGAGAAGGTTTAAACTCTTTATAGGCAGATAAAAATCATCTTTAATTTATTTGATATCTTCTTTATTCATTTGCATGCTCTTTGAACTAATTAAGTGCTTCTCAAAGAATAAATAAAATATGATGAAGAGCAAGAAGAGTGGTGCTAGCATTGGGAGACCTGCATTCTCATATCACCTCTGGCACTATCTTTATGACTGTGATAAACACTTCAATTCTTTGAATTTTTGTCTTATTATCTGTAAAAAGTAAAATAAATAGTTTATATAGGGGGCCCCGATAGCGCTAACATTTGATAGTGTAATTTAATTTAAAATACTAACAGTTGCAGTGATAAATGTTGTCGGTTAGAAAATTCATTTTATTCTGAATTAAGGTTAAAGGCTAATATTGGTATATCGATGTAGCCAAAATTACTGCTCTAGTGTATCAATGCAGGCTTGTTTCAACAGCAATATGTGACTATAGGAACTGAGAGACAAAGGTGTACTTCTAATTTCTTAGAGATATAGCAGCTACTGCCATGGTTGTAGAGTGGCAATGTCCTGTGAAAAGCCCTAGACTGGGTAATTTGAGGGTATCTGTGCACTTTTGGCCAAGTATTCTACCTATACAAGATTCAGTGGCCTTTAACTAAGAAAAAAGTATAATTTTAACTATATTACAATTTAGGGAGTTGTGAAAGCTGTAACTTATGAGAAAGGTATTTGTAAATATTGCGCACTAATCAATGGTGAGCCAAGGTTTTTTAAAAAAGTAAATAATTCCTAAACTAAACAAATACTTAAAATGCCAGGTATTGGTGTAAACTGATGAATCAGAGAGGTGATACATGATCAGTGGTATCTTGTGCTGGACCTCTGCTTTGTGAAAGTAATATTAAGTCAAGAGGACTGTGGCAAACTAGAATGTATGTGCTCTGTCTGAAGAACTAGTAGCTACTAATTTCCAAGTGCTCATTGCTACTTAGAAAAGCTGGTCTGGTATGAGAAGAATTTCCAGGTTTTGGGGAAATCTGGACATTCAGATTAGTAGTAAGATTTCACAGTATTTAGGTGTTGCAACTGGTTAAAATTCAGATCGCTGGATGGATAAACATTAGATATATCAAAGAAAAATACCCACCTTTCAGATCAGATTTAGCCGGAGGGCCTCCGGTGCTCGACTTCTGACCAAAGCTTTAACCAACCCTGTGACTCCAGTAGCTGCCGTGTGCACACATGAGACTTCATTTGCCATCATTGTGAGGACAGCTTGCTCCGCTTAGCAATAGTGAGCACAAGGGATTTAAACTGGGACTTGGGTGAGTGAACCCAGGGACCTCTGGAGAAATAAGAGATGACAGTTAGAAAATGTGAAATGCAAGACCCGTGATTAAATTTGCATCCTGCTTACCACTCGGAAGGAAGCCTCCCTGGGTGCCTGTAAGGACGGCCACCAAAATGACACCCGGCAATGCACACTCAGCTTCTGTGATAGAGCACAATACCAAATTCAGTTTTTGGGTTCCTAAGAAATCCTTTCTTTTGATGCTCCTACACTACAGATCACTTCTGAAGCTGTCGTGTTATCTTATTGCCAAGCAGATTGCTTCATGAGGACAGAATGAATGTCTAAACCATCCTTGGATGCTCCATGATGTTGAGCACACTTTACATATATGCTCAATAAGCCTGATGTGATGGTGCACACCTGTAATCCCATCACTCCGGGAAGCTGAGGCAGGAGGATCACAAATTCAAGTCCAGCCTGGGCAACTTTGCAATGTGTCAAGACCCTGTCTCAAAGGAAAAAAAATTGAAAATTAAAAATAAAAGAAAAGTCTGAGGATGTAGCACTGTAAAGGCTGTAGGTCTAATCTCCAGTAGTGAAGAAAAAAAATCATACATATCTAATAAGTCTTGTTGAATGCTGAAGAAATCTATGAACTCTATGTCTACTAGTTGCCTTTCTAGAGTCAATGGTTTACAAGAGAACAGATTTAATACAGGACATTTACACATTGCAACATTCACATGCAAGTCAGATGCAGGAAGGGTGCGGAATGTCTGTCTATGCACCGGAGACCCGAAAAATCCAATCAAGGCCCGGGAGCCCACAGCACTGTCCTATGTACATCTGTGTCTGCAGTAAGATGCTGAAGAAATCTATACTGGAACAACCATACAGTGCTCATAGCAGAGATGAAAACCAGAGCTCCCTCAAAGCAAACAGCAGCCACCCCTGATGACAACAAGGCCCCCAGCTCCTCCTGTGATGAGAACAGCAGAGTTCCTTTCGGGAGAACCAGCCTCAACAGAGCTTTTCCTGGGAAAAAGCCAGCCACCAGCCTCTCCTCCCGTTCTTTTTCACGCTGTGTGGGCAACAATTCTCAAGTGGATCCTCTAAGCCCAGAATCACACCAAACTCAATCCAGCTGGGCATTTCTGCCCCAGTTGACCACAGTAAGTCCACCACACTGTGTATGCCAGAAAATAGCAAATTTTCTGAAGACTATGTGTTATAGTTTAAAATAAATCTGAATAAAATAAAGGAAAAGAAAAAATGAGAGAGGAATCTGCAAACACGTTTCTACAATCCTAAGCAAGCCAGTCCAATTCCCCAGCAGTCAGTTTCAGCATCTGCAACATTAAAAGTTTCAATTAAGTACAAAAGTTTTCAACTGATTCTAAGAGTTGATTTTTTTACTTCTGAAATCACCAAGGATGCCTGCTGAATGCAAATTTTTGGGGGAAAAAATGGGGCTTTTCTTCACCTTCTACCTTTAAGAGAGTCCACTCCAGACCTGTCAACAGTCTTTTGGGCCGCTGGTTCATTTTCTGATATTGCTTCAGATGAAAACTAATTGCTCTGTCCCGTAAAACTGTTTGTTAGAACAGCTCCCGGGTCTATTTCCCTCTGTTCCATTCTTGCAGGTAATAATGATCTAGCTGAACAGCATTTCAAACCAGTTCCAGCTACCCAAGAAATGAAAGAAAGAACAATAAAATAACCTTTCGGTAGGAAATTCCAAGAAACAAAAGCCAACTCCGGAGTAGCTGAGATGAAGTTAACTTTGAAGTGCACTTCCTTGTTTCTGCTCTGAGATAGAAGAGAAGAACTACGCTGGACTTGAGAAGACAGGTTCTCCCGGAATTTCGATAGATGCCTGACAGGACCACATTCATCATTTAGTCCGCCACGAGAAATAGTGATGGGAGACTGATGTTATCAAACTGCTTAATCTCACTCTCGTCACACTGCCTTTCCCTGAACCTCGCTACACAATGTTCCAGAAGAGAGACAGTCATACGTTTGCCTCTGATGGCGGTTTCTGATCATCAGCCACCGGAACCAATCCTGGGTATCCTTGTGAAGCAGAAGTGTATCTCCAGCGTTTGTAGCCTCTTGATTTTGGTCATTCATGTATTCACTTACTTCCATGTATACATACTAGTTTATTGTGCATTTATTCAATAAACATTCATTAACCGTCTTCTCTGGCCAGTTATACTCATAGTTCTGTTTCCTGGCTTCTAAATATGAATCAAACACTACAACAGAGAAGGGTGTTGTGGAATGCGACCCGGATGGGGACACGGATGCTGGTACAATGGGGCTCTTTTTTGATCACTAATGGTTGTTGAGACGCTTGTGGAAGACTTTCCCAAGTGGCGGGACCTTGCAGGCAGGTGCACATGGCGTCCAGCCTCTCAGAGTGGGGTTTGGAAAGTTTGAGGCCTTCAGCCTGTAGACAGCCAGCTAGCTCTGCCATGAGTGAGAAGATTATGAGGGAGGAAGGGATGGGGTAGTGTGGGGCAGAGTGGAATAAAAGGCTGGGGGTCAGAAGCCGGGGGGACGGCAGTGTGCGAGGGCGCATCTTGAGCCCTCTTCCCCAGTCAGTGTGCCCGAATTCCTAACCTTCCTCGCCCCAGATACCCTGTGCACTCAGTCTCTGCTTGCGATCCTGGTTAAATTTCTCCTGTGGCTATTTTCTGTGTTTAGGGAAAAAGGATCGGTGTTACAGAAACTGTTAGATTCAGTGGCAGAGCCAAGGAAAGTTGCAAATACTATTATATTAAATACGTGTTCATGGCTGAAATTCTGATTGTAGAATTTCAAAAACAAAGCAAAAATAAAGGAGTATTTTTCAAGGAACTCAGTTTTCCTTATTAGCCATGAAATTATGCCTGTTGTCCCCTCTATTTGTAGGTCAACTCTGGCTCTCCCAATGTGTCTGCAAACTTTTCATGTGTGTGTATTAAAAACTTTACTGCTGCCAATGTAACTATATTATGAGAATAATAGTACTAGCTGTTGTTGAAGGTATCATTATTAGTAGGGATCCTATTAAACCAGACACTGTGACAAATTACCTACCTACATTTTTTCACTCAGTTTTCAAAACAAAGATTTAGGGTAACAAAGGAAGAATTATGACTAAAAATTGTAGTTTGGCTTATCCAGGAAAAAAAAGAGAGAGAAATTTTACTCTAGGAATTGAAGCCTACATTAGAACTGGTAGGTAAAAACTTTTTAAAACGTGATATTTAATATTATATGAAAATTATCATTCAGGTATTGATATAACAAAAGGATAGAGATTTATTCTTAAACTTATTATTAGAGATGTTCAAGTAAACAGCCAATACTACTCTCCTGACATGGTAATAATTCTAATGACTTCCTTATTATATTCTAAACCACGGCTCCATTCCTTCAGGAAAAAATAGTCTGCTCTAATGTCCGTCCAAGATAGTTTTTGTCATCTTAAAAGGATGTGTGCTTCACTGGATAAATCAAATATGTGAACTTTCATTTGGATGTCCATCTGGTGTTCTGGAGAGGAAACCAAGAAAGAATTAAGAGGTTCCTTGTCTGACCATGGGCAGTGCCCGTGTGTCATTTGCTCTGTTACACAACCAAACACTGCAAATGTTTATTAAAGTGAAGGGCGCTTCATAGAGAAAGTGTCCTGTGCCTAAGTCCTCTGGAGAATGCCGGAAGGTGGGGCTCCTGTAACCCCTCGAGGACAAGAAAAAGAGCAATTGCACTTACTCTCCCCACTCCCTCACTCTGCTGCCCCTCCATCAGCCACGCCTTCCTTTTCGGTCATGGGGAGGAACTTTCCAGCTGAAAGTAGTGTCCTCCAACAAGTACAATCATCATCATTTAGCCATTCTAATTTATTGAGTATGCTCCACATTGTTTTAAATGATTTATACATATCATGGTGTTTTATCTTCACCAAAAACCTATGAACTGTATATATTATCACTTGCAATATACAGAACTAGAAACTGGACACTGATGCTCATATAACTTACACACAATCCTGTTAGTTCTCAAAGGCCAGGGAGAGGTCAATCTTGAGCAGTCTGGCTTGACATTTCACCTTGTACTACAGGGTACTTGATCAGCCTACTCAGACCAACTCATCACACATGTGTCCACTTTATTCTCTGCATGGCACTTCTGAAAACCCCTTAAGGGAAAGGAGTGTGGTTTATTTATCTGTTTTGCTCAGGTCATGCGAGGTCCAAGTGAACCCATGAAAGAGCCTTATGATGATTGGATGAATGTGCAGCCATTCCTTAAGAGAATAATGCAATTTTGATTCTTCACTTAAAGCAGAAAATCCAAGATCCTCAAGGGTCAATGGATAGGTTGAGGGTGGTGTGGATGACTCCATCGCTTCCAAAATTTGTGTATAATATACTGTAGATAATATTTTCCCTTCTCTAGGAAAGGGCTTTTTATCTCTCAACAAGATCTGAAAAGGTCTGTGACCCTAAAACATTTAAGGAGCAACTGGACCTAACAGCTAGCCAACGGGAACCAGTTTCTCTACCTGACTTGACCCCCAAGTACAGTTATGCTAATCATTATGGTAGGAATTAAGTGGCTACATTTTCTGTCCCTTTAACCAACTGAATGTCACAATGTTGACTTTAATGATGCAGAGAAAGCTAAAATTTTAATAATCTTTATTTTTTAAATGGAAGCATTAAAATACTATAATGAAAAAGTTGCTTTAAGTAAAATTTAGTTAAAGTTGTTTAATTGAATAATCTTTTCTTTAAGGAAATTGTATGTGTGTTCCACATTGACCAATATTCATAGATTTATTTTTGTCCATGTTAGTGGTTAATTACACAGGAATTTATACAGTTGATCAGCTAACTATTCACATTAGTACTTTACTTGGACAAAAATGCAGAAATAAAGAAATGCAAATATAACTCGTGGCTTCCATTTTTTCTCTCAACACAGCCTATGCTAGTATGTAATCTATCTTTTCCTTCCCAAGTTTCTGTTGATACTACTTAATTTTTCCCCTTATTGCTGTAAATACTTCATATTTTCTTTGGATTAATGTATCATTTGAAAATATTTGTTTTTTCAGATTAGAAAATCCCTTAGGTACATAAGATGACAGAAGAATGATTCAGAACCATTAATTAAATTGAACACATATCTACTAAGTGCCTTTCATTTGCTTAGGTCTCTGCTAAGACTTCAGGAATTATTTAAAGGAGCAGAACATACAGTCTTTGCCCTAAAATAACCTTATATTCCAAGTTGTAGTTCATATTATGTCCTTAAATATTCAGATTTAAAGTTTAGAGTTGATGTATAGGCAAAAAAATTCCTACAGTAGGTATTTGAACGGGGAAAATAATTATGAAAATGAAAAACTTACTATGGTTGTGTTCTAAAAACTAATAGAAAATGAAATGAACATGGATGGGTAGAAACTGTGTAGAAGATATTTGTGGTTATCCACCAGAACTATCAAGGATGGGGAGGTTCTTTAACACTGGAAATAAAGATGGAAGAATGGAAATAAGAGGTATCTGAGGAAAATTCAAAGGATTAGAACACCATGTTATTCCATTTAGTCCTAAGACTGGCCCAGACGCACAGCTCCTAGGGGAAAGAAACAGTCTCACTCATGATTTTGCTGAAGGAACAGCCTGTGTTTATTACCAGACGCCCACTATCTATCCAGATGTGGTTAATTTATACAATAATATACTTTTTCTGACAGGCCAGTTAATCCATACCGAGGTTATGGATTTTCTTGGTGGGAAATGACAAGCCAATCACAGTCTTTCTCTCTGGAACTTAAACTCAAAATATCAGATGAAAACAGTTAGATATAGAAATTGAAGCCAAAAAGATGCACCAAGAGAGAAATAAGTAGAATAGGAATCATTCTGAAATTGGGGTGTATTAGTTGAATAGACACTGAGCCAAATTATGACTGCCTGTATAAGCTAAATGTTTGTTTCTTTTACATCAAACCAGGAGTTACTAATCCAGAGCTGGTGTCTTAACGTGTGTTCTCGCAACACGTACCAAAGACAAAAACTTATTTTGGGGTAGTTTATTTTAGTTTGAAATTGTGAAGGAGGAAAAGCCATTACAAGGGCACATCTTTGAACAATGAGGCCTCCGTTTCACCAGAATCTCTTAAAATACTTCTGGAATGCTGACGAGAATTGTTCAGTTGAAGAATGGGAGGAGACAGTATTATCTAAAGTGTCCGTTTCTTATCGCTTGAGGATTGTCCCCAAAGTTGTTTACTCTCCAGCTTCTGAGAGGACAGTGCATACTACAGCTTGTAAGAATGCAAGTTTCTGCTAGTATTCCTGATGTGAAGGGGACTCCAGGACAGAAGTCAAAGACATGAGGAGCTTTCCTGAAGAGAAGTCCAGCCCGCAAGAGGTTGGTCGAAGGCTTTAGGAAACTGCACCACGCGAATGGCTAGAAGCCTACATAATGTGGGTTGTGGGTCAGGTCAGCAGAGGGCCCTGGCACAGCCCATCCCTTATATTGTGTAGGTTTGTTCCTGTACACGTCAAGTCCCAGATGTCAATGGATCTCCCAGGAAGTGGGACCCGGTGAGCCACAACATTTGGAATAGGCTTAAATAAGCAAATGTTATTAAAATAATCTACAATCTCATTGCTGCAACTGGGCAAGTGGCTTTGACACATAGAATCTCTTCCTTCCACTATACATTAGAGATTTCCCTTACTCCTGTCTAGCACATCATTTGACATAGTTTGCTTGCTTGGCGGGGTAAGCCACCAAGTGGGTTTATTTCCAAGTGGTCTGCATGTACAGTCTCTCTTAGCCTTTGTTATAAAATGACTGCTAAAATAATCTGTTCACCACAGTGACAAAGCATAACGAAGAGCAACTCTTGGCTACGAAAGGTGTGGCCCTGCTCCAGAATTCTGAGGATGTGGTCTTCCCCACTCAAAACTGATAGCTGTGAGTCATTCAATAATTTGGTTGAAGAATACTCCCAGGCATGACATGCTGCCTCCGGCACCCAAAGGGGCTGTTTCAGTCCATTTTCTGCAGCTTTAACAGGATACCTCAGACCAGAAAACTATTCTTAGTAGATGTTATTTGGCTCATAGTTCTAGAGGTGAGCAAGTCCAAGAGCATGATGCCAGCCTCTGGTGGGGGCCTTGGTACTGCAGCATATTATAAGGAAAAAGAGAATGGATGGGAGCCACACTTATCCTTTCTATCTGGATCCCACTCCTGCAATAACTAAAACACCCAACATTAATAGCTTTTATCCATCCATGAGAGCAGAACGCTCATGACCTGAGCACCTCTTAAAGGTCCCACTTCTTAGTGCTACAGCGGCAGGTTAGTTTCAATGTGAGTCTTAGGGGGAGCATTGAAAACATAGCAGAGACTTTATGAGAAAAGTACACTAAAGGAAGTTCATTCATATTCCAGCTTATTGTCCTCCTAAAACCTTTACCAAAGTGACAAGTCCTTGAAACTTTGGAATTTGGGGTGATTTATCTCCCATGCTTGCGGTATACATATGTCTTATTGGAGTATCCAGACCAAGCATTTGCCACTTTCTGTCCACCAGGTCCAATTAGCATCATAATAGGCAATTAATGATAGTGGACCGATGTGATGTTTCTGGGAAATGCCAAAATAATCCAGACCACAGTGTGGAAAAGATAGTGGATATGCTGGATGTGTTCAGTCATCTTCACACAAATACAAACAGCTTTTGGTAGATAGAAAATAACATATTTGCCAGATTAATAGTATATCAAATGTCAGCTTCAGCGAAGATGACACATACTACATAATAGCTGCTTTGGAGCTACCAATTAAGCTGATAGTGTTTCACAATTATTTCTTTCTGATTATGATCCCTCTTGTTTTGCAGGAATTCAAAAGTTGAACAAACAGGAACCTGATGAGGACCACATTCCTCCAATGTCTTGGAGAATGGTACCAATCCTTACAATCCTTTTAAGGATAAATTATTGCTGCTGTTTTACAATAATGGCAAGATGGTATCTCACCGTTTCCAGAGATTTCATTAGTCCTCTTTACCATAATGAATTCTAATGTCCACAGGTCAAGAAACCAGTGTGAGTATTTCGATATTTTCTACGTATATACTTCTCAATTACGCATTTGGAAAATAGCTACAGAGTTTATGTCATCATATATTTTGCCCTTCTCCCCAAATTTTTAACTCCTTTAACACCAACACTCCATTTGTTTGTACTTACTGGCCAAGAGCTAAAATTATGTTGGTTCAGTGAGCTATTTTTTCGTGGAACATGGACTATACTTTCCCGCTTCAGGGATACTAACCACTGATCCTAGTTTTTAGTCAGTGAGCACGTGCAGGGACAGAGTTTGAAGATAACAAGAACTTTTCTGCACCATTTCTTAAAGTTAATGTGTTTATATGGTTGCCCAACAAAGGAAGGCTGGTTTCCAGATAGGGCTGTGGTACTTCCGGTGCTCAGGATATCTCAAGGAAACAGAAGGATTCGTGATTCTCAAACTCCTTCATTCAAATATCCCTGTCGCAGATTGGAGAGTCACACTTCTTTCTTCTCAACCCATCTTTAGCAGGAGAGACCTGTTGTAGCTACATACCCTGTATCCTTCACACTCCTATAATTACACCCTTGTGATTAAATTCTAGTCAGGATTCTGAGCGCTGACTAGTGGCTGCATGAGAATTGCTTTAATCATCGAGATGGACATCGTCTTGTTTTAATCCTGTCCCTGTAAGTCATCCATAGCAGTTAATAAGATCTAACGGCCCTAAGGGCTAGATTTTGCAGTGACTTAATGAGACACATTCAGAATGCATCAGAATTGTCCACCGAAAAGAGGGGAAGCTGAAGTATTTATCCAGTGTTTCCCATTCCCGATTGGTTAAGAGTTTTCTCAGAGAATATGGAAGCCCTACTCTTCCCAGCTGCATTGTGTCCTGGCTGAGCACATTGGGTCTGGTATTCAAATGATCAGAGAATACAGTGAAGGAAAATGAAAATGAAACCCAGAGTACTTACTGACTATGAAGTAGGTTAGAGCCTCCTGGAACTTCTCACGGAAGCTGTAGCTGAAGTCAAAGAGAAAATCAAAGGGATGTGAAGTGGGGCACCAGGGCTGTCTGATGCCGCAGGTAAAGCAATTGCTTTCAATCTATAAACTGATACCCTCATAGTATGGTAAAAAACATCTTTCCATGTACTTTCATTCAAGCCAAGGGAAAAGAAAATGGAAGGAGAAGGAACGTTCTTTCCTTTTATAGCAAAGAACAAGTTGTGCTCAAATCTACTGGTCAGAACATGGTCACATGATCATATTTAAGGGCCGTATAGGCAGGAAAATGCTCTCTGCTATATAATGACTTGCTGTTAAAAACCAAGGGTCTATTCATATAACGGTTATCTTCAACTTACCCTCTAAATGGAACTTTAGAAAGGTGTGGTGAGTTGTTTTTGGACACTTGGCTAGAAGAAGGCCCTCCTGCCATTAAACTGGTAGGTCCCACATGGCTGAGTGAATTGCAATGTCCTGAAGAACCTAGAACAATAAAGGGTCATCTTATATCTGCACTTCTGTTGAATCTTCTGAGTACATCTATGTTGGCAGAAAAATTAAAAACACATTGTTTTGCTTATCTAGTTCTCAGAGTTGTTTGCTTTTTCAGAAAAAAGATATCATCACGGACAACAAGGTTGCCCCTGGCATTTGAGTCACCAGTATAAGATGCTGTCAATCTGCAGTAGTAAATGGCACATTAAGTATCTTGTTACTTTATGTCATTTCCTAATGAAGATCACCTGTGCATTTACAATTCCCTTATATATTATTTTAAATTAATTTTATTTAAGCAAATAGTAAATTCATTTTAAATCTTAAATTCTTTTTCTTCTTTTCTTTATGTTATTCTTAGGGCAGTGTGGATTCCTGTCAGCAGTGTTTTTATAAGGCATGCTTACAAATTTCAGGATAGCGAAGGGAGTTTTATAAAATATTCAGTGTAAAAATTGGATGTTTAGCCAGATGGGGTAAAAAACTACTATGTAGAAGGAAAGAAGGGAAACTGAGGTATAATGAGCTATTTCTTCTAACAGGAATATGACAAGGCAAACTAGAGCAATGACAATAATGAATAAATTTAGAAATCAGCAGATAGGTATAAGTAGAAGACAGAAAACACATACAGTAAGTACACCAGAAATCAGGTGTTTCTATAATAATAATGAACAGATCCCTGCAGAGTAGCCTGGCCTTGGTCACAGACACTGTGCATGTCTGTGAGGATGCCTTCATTCAAACTGACTTACAGGTCCAGTTTTCCTGTGTACCAGCACTGTTTTAAATCTCATTTTCACAATGGTTAACACTGCATTCGCCCATGCTTCCTTCTCCTTCGCCCTATTGTGTTTGCTTTCCCTGGGTCCCTTTGAACCTGAGGTTGCTCAAGTGTATCTGTACCTAATCAGAAAAGCATAATAAACAAAGACTAAAATGGGGGTGGTGGAAATGTCTTCAAATCTGCAAATTGGAGACTGAGAAGTTGGACAGAGAGCTAAGAGAATGATGCTGTCATGATCCAAATGAAAAAGGAGAGAAAAGAATGTCATTTAAATTAGTGAAGAAAGGGAATGCTAATCTTTTCTGTCATCTCCATCTCATTTAAATTTTGATTATTTGTCCTTACTGATTTCTGAGCTTTGCAGTCACACTTTAGTTCTCTCTCCCTTTCATCTTAGGGTTTACTTGCAAAATTCCCTTTTGCATTTTACTCTAAATGCTACTCAATTTCAAAAGTGGAGTTTCCTCCACTTCCTCACTGGGCATCTGGGTGAGATTAAGTTAGTTAATTTGGACTAAGGAAAACATGATTTGTCATATGATATTCCAAATATACACATCCTGGACCACTTACTTTGATCAAGCTCTGACTGTGTGTTAACAGATAGTGTTTGATAAAAAAAAAAAATAGTCATATGTCCCAGCCCTTTATCTCAGATGGCTCATAGTGGAAATGATAAACACTCTGATCAATTTTTATTTTAAATACAAATGACAAATTACAAGGTACTAAAAAAAAAAATCACAGATAAAAGTGGTATTAACTTTTCCCAGAAGACCTGGAATGAATTTTGTAAGATGAGCAAAAGTTCACAGGATTCAAAAAAGAACTGAAGGAAACAATGTACATAGAAGTAGAGTCACAGAATCAAAATATTGTCTATACTTATGTGTGGAAAATTAAGAAATAAACTTGGAGTACTTGAGGGCAGAGGAAAGGGTCAGAATGGAGGAATAAGGGAATGAATATGAAGGTTGATAGAAAGCTAGAGGAAGACAATTACTGTATGTTTGTAAGAAATTTGAACTTTGTACAGGTACTCATCCACTGCTTAGTAATGATCATAACAGTAATATATATCACCCAGAAAGAGTTATGAAATGCTAGGCCCTTTGTTAAGTAACAATATAATTGTCTTAGTAACCTATTCAATACACTCAACATTGATGAGTGTGAGGTGGCAACATGACATTCAAATAGAAATAACTAGGTTGAAGTTGAAAACATGGAGTTAGGGCACTGAGAGGAGATCCAAATATTGAGGCCTGAAAGTTACTAACATCTCAAGTGGAGCTAAAGTTATGTCAAGAACATTAAATAATGCCAATAAGAAAGCAACGGGCAATACAATTAAAAGATGGCTAGGGGAAGAGACCACAAAGCTAGAAGTTAGATGTGGTTGTAAAGAAAGAATCAAGATTGAATAGGGTTCTGTGGTAGTATTATATGGTCAGCTTGCACAGGAAGGCCCAGCTGAACTGAATTATTGTGATTCTGGGCATAGAAGATTCACTTGAAAATTATTGATGGCACAAACCAAAGGAGACGGGAGCAGAAGATTGGAGCCCACTGTTTCCCAGGAGAAGCTCTGTTGCAGCTGGTTCTCCCAAAGGGAACTTGGCTGTTCTTGTTGCTGAAGGAGCTCGGGGCCTTGCTGTTGTCAGGGATGGCTGCTGTTCACTTCAAGGTAGCTCTGGTCTTCATCTCCACTATGACCATCATATACTGGTTCCAATACAGGTTTCTTCAGCCTTTTAGTGTAGACACAGACTTACGTGGGACATTTGCCATGGGATCCCAGCCCTTGATTGGATCCTTCAGGTCTCCAGCATGTAGATAGATGTTCTGCACTCTTTCTGCATCTGGCTTGTGTGTGTGTGTGTGTGTGTTGTAACTTGTACTTGTCCTGAATTAAACCTGCTGCCTGGCAAACCACTGACTCTAGATCCATCTAACTAACACAGGTTCCAAAGCTGAAAATAAATTCAAAACAGGAGCTGCTACTAGGCCCCAGTTTTCCAGAGAATCTTAGTAAAACATAAATTAGAATACATCTATTGCATGTGGAAACTCAGACCTTTCCCTTATCCAGAGATTAACTGAAAACTTTAGAAGAATTCAAATCCAGAAACCCTTTGAATAAATCTAGCCTGGAAACATCCCTTTATGCAGAGAAAGACCAATGCTCTAAATATGCTGCTGAATCCTGTATTTGAAGAAAAATTCCCTCAATCGTGAGTTGATTCATTATAGTATTTGAAGGTGGAGTAGCAAAATGATTGCATGCATGAACTTTTATTAAAAAATTGGTTAAAAAATGTTTTACCACTTAAATGAGTAAGAGTGACCATCAAAAGTTGTTTGACCTTTTGAGCCTCAGTTTCCTTACCCATAAATGCAGGAAAACTATTCCAATTTACTAGGATGGTAGGCGAGGTTGTAACAAAATATTTGGATTTAAAGTGTTTAATCTGGTATGTAGTGAAGGCTCAATAAATAGTAGTTGTTATTATTTTGCTGGGATGCTATGAGATGAGAGCGTGCCATTACCCAACTTTTCATTAACCATGCAACACTAGGGAGTTTTTGGCAGCAACCACGAAGCCGTTTGTTGGCACACAACCTTTCAATTATCTGCACTACTGATCCCCTCCATTAGCATGGATAAGAGAAAGTGTACAGCATAGATAAGCCAGCGGGAGGGAAAAAAAAAAAAAAAACAGACTACCCATATATCTATATAAATACCCATTAGGATTTAGGAGCAGTCCCTCTTGGCCAGAGATCTACATCCTCAAAACGAGGAGCCCACATTCTTCACATGAGTTCTTTAACTTGACCATAATGAATGTTAACTCTTCTTTGTTGCAGCTCTATTTTTATATAACAAATCTTTATTTAAGACGCTATACCAAGAGGCTTTTATTCTCTGCGTTATATGGCTTCGGCTGATTTCATTTCTATTTGTGTGTCTCTCTGAAGCAATGGTAAGAAGTACTCCACTTATTTGTCAGTCAATGGAATGAAAATAAGAGTCTACCTTATTTGACACTAAATTCTCAATCTTTGAAATATGGAGATAACTTTTTTCTTTCCTTTTTTTTTTTTTTTTCAAGGTTAAAGAGGCTTTCCTTCCTAGTGGTATAAATTGATAGGTTTTATGTTTGGCCACTGGAGGGCTCTCATATTTTTTCGCTAATGAAACAGAAACCTTGAACATGACTAAAAAATGAAAATCAAAGGGGAAGGTTTAAAGCTAGTGATCTTGTGATTTGTGCTAAAAGCTAGACGAGACAAACTCAGGGAAGAGGACATCTAATGCTTCCCGGCAGCGATTTGGACGTCAGGGACAGACGCTGAGTCACTGTTAGCGACTGGGATCGCAGACTCAGGAAAAGGCAGACTGTCCTCTTCAAGTTTTGTGCTTTCGTGATCATTGCTTGTCTCTGTTCCCTTCAGCTCACGTATCAGTCACTTTGCAGTGGCCTGGACAAAATGTGCAACATCTTCCATTTAAAGGAAGAGAAGTCTATTTGGGCTCACAGTTCCACTCTATCGTTGGCTGACTCCTGGGCAGAAACAGGAAGGCAGAGGGGCCCGATGGAGGAAAAGGTGCTCAACCCGGAGGACCCAGGAAGCAGAGAGAGAAGGGAGGCACGAGAGAGGAGAACCCGCCCTTTCAAGCCATGCCCCGCCCCAGCCCGTGACCTGCCTCCAACAAGGCCTCACCTCCTAACAGCAAGCCAGCTACAGCGTCTCACACCCGTGAGGCTTTGGGGGGCGCATTTTAGATCTAAATCAGAACAGGATGATAATTTCCCAGCACCTTTTTTGTTTCAGTTCCCATAAAATAGTATCTCGGGGATACCTTCTTTTTTTCTTAACCCCAGTCTGCTCCCCATGTTTCTCCCTATTAACGGTCTTCTCTTACCTTTACACTTGTGTCCCATGAATCTTTTCGTGACTCCCTGAGCCCTCCAGACACCTATGCACAACCGTTTGTTGCAACCGTAGTGCTCCCCACGTCCCGAGAAACCAGTATGAACTGCTAGTGCTCAGTGCTCCTACTGTGACGTCAGACTTCGCAACAACAGTCACATTTGTATACAAAAGAAAGCAATCAACAGTTTGGATTACAGTGACAAATGGATATAGCAGCTCGAGGTCTGATTTCAGCTGTTGCAGATACCCAAGAAAAAGTTCAGAAATGGCAGCAGCTTATCTTTCAAAGTATTAGTGCTCATAGTCAAGACACGGCAAGAAGTTTCAGACTTCCCTGACATAGGAGATCCGTCTGGTTTTGAAATAGCGCCCCGAGCAGCATCTATATGTGGGGACAAAGTCTCACTCCTCGGCGAGACACTCAAAGGCCCATTCTGTCATCCTTCAAGCAGGCTGAGGTATCAAGAGAAAGGTTCAGAAGTAAATGTGGAGGGCAAGAGTGCAGATCCGCAGACATCTTGGGCATTTGTGGAGACGGCTGTAGTTTAGAAGATGCACAAATATGCAGAAACATGCCTGAACCCATCTGATACTTCTGGGAGCATCAGGAGTAATTGAGACCCCACCTGTTGGCTGGAGCTGCTGAATAATCCATTGCTAATTTATTTAAGAGAGACCTGGGAATTGTAGTCTTCAGACTACAATTGAAAGTCTCCAGAGTCAATAGCAGAGACGTGTTGAGGTGTACAGTACGACTCGGTCCTTCCAGGAAACTAGACATTTCCTCTCTATTATTATTATTATTATTATTATTATTATTATTATTATTATTATTAGGTATAATGGACTCAATCTTTTGATTGTCCTAGCTTTATTCTGTTTCACTGAGTTTGAACTTCAGTGCACAAATGACATTTGTATTTTGGCCCTAGTGGTCCTTTTCATATGTGATTTTATTGTTATTGTTCGTCTCCTAAAAATAAGGTTGCTGAAAGGCTCCGTGGTTTTATTTTTTGTTTTTGGTGGTGCTGGGGACTGAAACCAGGGCCTTTGGGCTGTGCTACAAACCCAGGTCCTAGTCATTTATTTATTTCTTTTTGAGGCAGAGTATTGCTGTATCACTCAGTTGCTCTGGCTTCTTTCAAACTTGTGATCCTCCTGCCTCAGCCTGCCAGAGCACCACGATTATCGGTGTGTGCTAACACATCTGGTGGTTCTTTCCTGCTCATGTAACATTTCACTGTTCATAGTCCCTTCTGTTTCTCTTATAAATGCTGATTGTGGTCTTATTAATCTCTAGATCGTACACAAAGTTTTTTTTTTTAATTTCCATACATTAGTTAATAATAATGATACTATATCAATACCTGTATTT
The DNA here is from genome assembly GCA_004026905.1 of Hystrix cristata. NCBI lineage: Eukaryota > Metazoa > Chordata > Mammalia > Rodentia > Hystricidae > Hystrix > Hystrix cristata. Next base: position 71,592 of record PVJO010003393.1, on the reverse strand, counting down.
GCTTATTAATTATGACAAACATCATTTTACTATGACATGATGAAAAGCATAAGGGAAACTGGGGGTAGGATATATGATAACTCTGTATTTCCTTGATTGTTTCTGCAAGTCTAAAACCTTTTCTAAAATAGAAAGTTAAGGTAAAAAAAAGGAGTACAACCCCACCATCAGTTAGGGACAAAGCATGAGCAATGGTAGGAGTTGTGCCAAGCCATCAGAGAGGCCTAGGCCTGCCCATGTGACCAGAGACTGTGGGCTCAGCAGTCACAGCCTGGCAGGGCGAGCGTCCCCTGACTCGCCATACTCTGTTACCAACATGGCAGTCCCTATTAGGATCACTAGATTCTTCCTTGTTGCCATCCTTTCTGGAGATGTTTTCCATTTTGAGAACCATCAGAAGTGTGCTTCCTTTCACCACAGAACCCAGAAATGAAGCCAGCACAAAACAATCCCAGTTAGACTTGTTTTCATGACTTCTCAATGTGCTCTCTCCCCATAGCCCAGGCATAACTTCCTATTTTTATGTCCTACCCCTTTGCATGAATTCTCACCTCCAGCCCAGTTTCTGCCTCTTTATTTCAGCCCAACTCCTTTTCTGGCATGTAGAGAAATATCTACTCCAGCACCCTTTCCATTCATTGACTCACAGTAAATTATTCATGTTAGAATGGTGGATTTTTGCTGATAGTGACATCCCCTTACACTATAAAAAGCCTCTCCAATTGCAGCCTAATTTCTTTTGTCCCTGAATTTGTTCATTAGTCAACGCACTGTGCTTGCAATGCTCAATCGATACCCAGTTCCTCTTCTGAGCACAGGAGAGGCATCTGGTTTCTTGCCTCCCTTGACACTAGATGGACCAGGTGACTTGCTTTGTCCAATAAAATGTGGTGGGAGTGCTGCATGGCATATCTTGTAGGAGCATTTAATTTCCAGTGTAGGACTCACCAGGCTGCTCTTCCCCTGCTCTGCTGATCGGGAACACATGTTGATAGGAGGTGCCACAGGATCAAAGCAGCCCATAGCCCTGAGCCGACACACGGAGGATGGCTGCCCTGGGGAGGTGCCCAGACATGCAGAGGACTCCGGGTCTGAGTGAGCATGTGGTATTGTGCTAACAAGAAACTGAGATTGTGGGCATGTTTTCACCACTGCACAACCTACAATATCTTGACTATGACGGTTGAAAAGTAATCTCCAGAGTATAATACATTGTTAGTAATTGATGATATCTTAATGTATTACCTCTTCCAGAGTATTTCCATTGTGATAGGCGATCCCAGGAGACAAGATATCTTAACTGAGAGGAATGAACTACTAATGATGGAGTAGAAGACCCTTGGGCATATTACAGAAGATGACATTTTGGGATAAGGGAATCTTTCTTTGCTTTCTAATCATACCATGATTGTGTCTGGACAGATAATTATCCACGCGCGTGCCTGTGCACACACACCCACATTTTAAGGAGCACGATTTGCTGTGACAAATGCCAAATTATGGTATTCAGGCTTTGTTTCAAGTTTCCCTCTCCAATCCATTCTGAATACTATTAGCATAATGTTGCGGGTTACTCATTGTATCCTTGGCATACTTGTGTCCTTAAGTTTTACAACTTGACTGCCTTCCTTTGTAATTAATAACAATAATTCCATATATATATATTTTTTTCTGGCTATAATCTAAGCTTTGCATGTATGTTTTTACTCTTCTCCTCCACTTCCCTGTGAGATAGTGCCCCCAAAGACACTTGGCTGGAAAGTGGTAGAAGACAGATTCAAACCCTGAGCCTTTTGAGTGTACATATTCATTTCATGGTGGGCTCTGGTGTTTCCTGAAGAGAAACACACATCTCCCTCCAAGGCCCAGTGTAAACTTCGCCTCCTTAGTGAGGTAAATTCACTGACAATCTATATCAGCGATGGCAAACCTCTTAGAAATGAAGGCCAAACAGCAACCCAAAACCTATTTATTTATTGCAAAGTGCCAATACTGCAATTAAGTCCTAATACTGAGGTTTTAGTTTAGAAAAAAAAAAACAACTCATATATTAATACCCTTTGTCTTAAAAGAAAAACAAATAACACAAGTGCCATACATTTGCCCACTTGGTATATACAAGGACCTTTCTCTTTTGCAATCCCTATTGTCATCTGAAAAAATGGCAGCTCATCTCCAAGCGTGTACTGGGGCTATCCCTGTTGGTGTTCGGCTTCTGAAGGTGTTATCCCTCCAACTTGAATTTTGCCCTGTACAATGTGATGCAGGTCCCATTTTACTACTTCCCAAGTCAGAGCGTAAGAGGCCTAGTGCCTTCTTTCTGAGTTTGTAGAAACACTCTTGGAATACATGCTCTGAGAAAAACCAAATGTCGTGAGAAGTTTGGCCTGCTGAGACTACATTGCTGTGAGGGTGTGCAAGGTATCTACATGAAGGGCCCGGTGGAGAGACAGATGCCTGGGCAGCCTCCGGCTGTGTGAACCCTCCCAGTGAAGCCACCACACACAGGAGAAGCAAAGGACACATTCTGAAGGTCCATCTAGGGCAGCATGGGCACGAGTCCAGATCCACCTGCTGTATTTTAGTAACAGCCTTCAAAGACTCCAGACAAAAGCCACCCAGCCGAGCCAGTCAAACCACAGAACCAAAATAATAATGGAGATTTTTTGTAAAGCAACTAAGATTGGAGAAATTCAGTTTACTTCAAAAGATATTTGGTGTTGGATCTGGGACTGCACACTTGTAACGCCAGCTCTCTGGAAGGCTGATGCAGGAAGATCATACCTTGAAGCCTGCCCAGGGCAACTTAAAACTTAGTGAGACCCTGTCTTGAAACTAAAAAATGCAAAATAAGAAGGGCTGGGTTTGTAGCTCCGTGCAAAGGCTTTGGGTTCAATCCCCAGTGCAACCACCAAAAAAATAAAGAGAGAGAGATTTGGAAAAAAAAAAAAACTCACATATTCTCTCTCTCTCTCTCACTCTCTCTGTCAAGTTTGTAATATCTGTAGGCTGTTTCTATACATTTTTTTAAATTAAAAAACTTTATAAATGAACCACTGACATCATCTCAATTCAAGGCTTTTAAGGGATTTTACCCACTCAACATGAATCTCTTTACTTTCTACTTCCACACGTGGGACACAGCAGGACATCCACAAATGTGTATTGATGGATTAAAAAGCTTCTTGGGGCCAGAAACTATGTCATTCCACCAATACTTGTGTATTTCTTACACTATTTAGCACAGAGCTTTATTGTAGCCCTCCAAAGATATTTGTTGGTAAGGCACATGTTGATTGGCATGCTCCAACATTCACTAAAAAATATCTGGCTTCTTTTGTGACCTATTTTGCACAACTTCCCTTCTTTCTCTGTCTGCATGGAACCATGCACCCCAGTCTATACGTGTGATCTTCCCTCTGCTTAGAATGTCTTCCTGTCCCTCACCTCACCCATTTTCCCCCAAGAAAACCTCCCCCACAACTTCCTGCTGAAAGATTCCCATCTCTCTAAGCCTTTGCTGCCCTCTCACAGCACAGTAAAAATCTCCTTCCTTGAGCTCATGTTTCCTGGTGAGGGTTTACCCGTGCTGGTCAACTTCCTGCTTGTCATGGTCTCTCTTAGCCCGCGAGTTTCCAGAGATGGAGCTTATTTAACTTGGGTCCCCAGCACAGTAAAAGGCACAAAGCGGGTGGTCAATAAATGCCTGCTGGATGACTGAGTGTGCTTTACAAGGAGAGAACAATCATATGAGAGACAAGAAATAAACATAGTGTTGAGTGCTTTGTCACCACAAAACACTATTAATATACAATTGGCACCAAGCTCCTTGGCTGCCCCTGCCTATCTCACGCCCTTTATCCTTCACCGCAAAGCCAACAACCACTCTTTAATCAATGCCGTTCCCTTTCTCTGAACTCTCTCTGGTTTGGAGATTTTTTTTGTCCTGAGATGCCTGAAGCCTCTTCATATTCAGCCCAAAATAGCACTGACCTTTCAGCTGCTATATCACCTGGCAGCTCATATCTAATTTCCTTTTGCAAGAACCTCGCTCACCCGCTTTTAGCATTTCTGCTTTCCAGGTTTCTCCCACTGCTGCACGCTGTGTGGCTGATTGTGTTTTTCCCTCAGAGAATCTGGTTTCCACTTTTTTTTTTTTTTCTCCTGGCTTGGACTCTGTCTGGCTATTTACTTCTTTTTCCCCAAGTATTCCATTGTAAATAAGGGGGGAGAGGTTAGGAAACTGGAGAAGGTAGTTCTTGGTGGTTTCTCTTCTCTGGGGGGGTCCACCCAGGCCCTAGAAAACAGCACTGTCCCCACTTATTCTGCCCTCCAACACACTGTCATCCCAGCTGCTTGTCTAGTCTTCTCACTGGGTCAGAGAAAGTATTCATTTGATTGCACTGGGGTTTCTTCTTTGCTTCTATTCTCTTCTTGTTTGGTTGTGATTTACTTACATTTGCTTTATCTTTCTATTTTTAAATTGAATGATACCATCATGGATTGCATGAGGAAGAATCTGGATGACACACTAAGAAAATTCTTTCTCAGCAATTCTTTGCAGCCACCTTTCCCAGGGGCCAACCTCAGACTCTAACTCACACGGTCCTCCACAAAATGGCTTCCCATGGAAAATGAGAAAGGCGTCTCTATGGACCCTATCCTGCCTGTACGATGAGAAAAACGTTTATAACATGGAATAGTTGATGTGTTCCCAGGAACTGAAACAGTTATTTAGATTGAAACAAAAAAAAATCCATGAAAGTAAATAACATACACGCTTTTGAAAACCACTGATTAAAATGTACAAATATAGTTTCTAGAATATTCACCATGTTCTTAGGCTCTTTATGTTTATACAGGTGCTGTTACTTTGGTTCAGAATAACAGAAAGAAAGAAAGGTCACAAGGTCACACAGCTTCTAAATGGAAGTGGTTGAATTCCACCCACCGATAGGATCCCTTTGCTTAGACTGCACTTGTTCATCTGCTTGGTTTATTAAAGTCCCACGTAGCCTTCCAAGAACCATTCCATTGCCTCTGGCCCCTTGAATCATCACCTTTTCATCCAGGTGCTAGTTCTCACAGTCTCCTCTGAGTTCTTCCGGCTCTGTGTTGTCTACCAGCTTTGTAAGTTTTAAGACAGTCCACCTTATTATTCAAGTTACATAGAACGGAAGCATGATTGCTCCTTCTAAATCCTAGCCCCCTTGGGAGATAGGAAGGCTATCTTATTTAGTCTTATGGTTTCTACCAAGAAAAGCAAAAGCATCTGACACCATATCCTGGAATGGTGCATCCTCACTTTTCTTTCAGAGTGAAGAAGTTCACGCAGTGTCACTGAGATTCTCAGAGGGCTGCGGTCTCCCTGACTTGGAGCTTGGGCATTAAGAAAAGTCCTTCTAAGGGGCCGGGGATTTAGCTCAGTGATTAGAGTGCTTGCCTTGCAAGCACAAGGGACTGAGTTCGATCCCTGGCACCACAAAAAAAAAAAAAAAAGAAAAGAAAAGTCCTTCTAAATGTAAATGTTCTTGAGGTCACCCCAGAGTGACAAGTGTTAGGGCTAGTGTGTGTGTGTGTGTGTGTGTGTGTGTGTGTGTGTGTGTGTGTGTTGGGGAGGGGTAAGGAAAAGCAGGAACAATGGGGGAAGAATGAGGAACTGCTTTCAAAGCAGGTAGTAGAATATTTTGCCCCAAAGGACCAAAATTGTTGTGACCCCTTCTAATATCAATATTGTAAATAATTATGTTAACATTTAACATTTGAGAACATAAGCACTTTCTGTGTCATTCTCTGTGACAGCCCTGAGATAGGTGTTATCATGAGCATCATCTAATGGGTAAGGAAACTGAGATTCTAGCCAGAAAGGTTAAGCAATTTGCCCAAGGTCACACAGCTTCTAAATGGAAGTGGTTGAATTCAACCCACTGATAGGCTCCCTTCTCTTAAACTGCACTGTAGTTTGTCTTTCTTGGCAGGTAGAAACCCCTTTATTTTCCTTGTGTTACTGCTCCTTTCCTATGATCATTAATGAATATTGAAGGTTTTTGAGCATAGCTGTCATGTGATAAAAGGATTACAATTTACACTGCCAAAGAGAATAGTAACTGTAATTACTACTATTTATAAATGACATTAGACTATTTATAAATGACTCCTACATGTCAGGGACCTCTGCACTTTCCAAACAATCACGTCTACTTTTCACAACAACCCTATAAGGAAGGTATCATTATCGTCATTACACAGACAAGGAAACTAAAGGTCATGGGGTAAAGGAGCTCTCTCAGAGCCCAGCAGCCAGTGAGTAATAAGCTAGCATTTACCTGCTGTACTTCCTTGGTGAAATCCTGGGCTACCTGCAGAGCCCTGGAAAAATAGAACGAGATTACATTAGTACTTACTTTCCCCTCCAAGTTCGGGGAAGGCATTTATTATTGTTGCTATACCCAAGGGCTTCTTTGGACTTAATGGTGCACACGCTAAATTTAGATTATTGCATTAGTGCGCTCGCTCTGATCCTAATCCCGCATTTCTAGAATTTTCTAGGAAATTGAGTGTGTTGAGTATGAATATGTTGAACATTAAACTTAAATCTTCTATTTCTCTTATTGGGCTGTGAACCACCAAAAGGCAGGACAATTTCTTATTTAACAACTAAGCCCCAATCCCCAGTATATAGTAGATAATAAATAAAAATTGAACTGAAAAATTCTTTCCTGTCCTTCTACGTGTTTTCACTTAATCATTTTCCTTCCTTTGCTATCATTTTACTGCCTGCTTTGTTTTATTTTTAAAATTAATATATATGTGTAATACACAATGATTGCGATCATCTTGGGAAATCAGCATGTATACGGTTTTCCTTTCCCTGCTCCACTCCACCCTTCTCTCTCATTCCCTGGATGACCTTCACATCTCCGCAGCATCTATCTCCCTGTTTCCTATCATATCTCTTATTTTAATTTTTAAATTGTTTGTATTTTAGGTTTCTCATGTGAGAGGAAGCACTATTGCCCACCTGATTTTATAACCAATCATGGAATGACTGTAACTCCCTCAAGTACACTGTCACCCCTGCTGGCAGCGTCCTGGCGAGGTGGCCCATGCCTGGAGCAGTCTTTCCTGCCTTGGGGACACTGCAGTTTCTCCCTGCTCTATTCTCACAGAACACTGGCTTTTCATATTCCTATTTAGCAGTGCTCTTGTTTGAATTCATTAATTAATGAAGATTAATCAATAATTAAGCCCTCTATAGCCACCCAGAGGCCATTCATGGTGCAGTGATGTATTTATTGCCTCATTCAGCAATAGAACTCAGGAGCTCTCTGGTGCTGCTCACAGTCTGGTTTAGTAGCGGATGCCTGCTTGGCAGCCTTGCACTCCAGGCACTTCCCTTGTGGCCTGTGTCCCCTGGAGGGACTTCAGCCCAGCTGCAGCCCCCAACCCCGCACAGCTGCTGTCTGCACCAGCCCAGACCGCTCAATCTTTCCCTCGCAGACAGTGAGTGATCTTAGGCTCCTCAGGCTGATCTGCGCTGTGGCTGGGAAGAAGCCAGGCAGCTTGGGAACGGTGCCCTCGGTGGCAGTAATGAATCCCGCAGGGTTGCCCTGGCAGCAGCTGGTACTTGTTGCTCACAGGAGGCATGGGCATGAGGTTCGGAGCTCTCCATGCTGGTGTTACTGGAGGCGCCCCCATGAGTCTTGAAACAGTGCAAGTGGAAAGGCAGTGAGAAGGTTGCCAACTCCTCAGAACCTGAGCTCCCTGCTCCCAGGAATTACATCTTAAATTACTAAGAAAGTGAATGCTCCTTTTGCATTAGGTGTAGAGTACAAGAAAGGAAACATATCGCAGACTGAGAATGATCTGCTCATTGATTGGCACCTAGGTCCCTGATTCTGGCGCCAAATGCTGTCTGTGGCCCAGTATGTCTGATCACTGACTACATCCCTACTTTTTGATTCTTAGGGGAAAACACTGGCCTGTGGGTCTGAGCAGCATCAATCTGGGGAGAAAACTGTGCACTAAATAACAGACATTCAGCTTCGTGGCTCCCAAGATTCTCCTTTTCATATGTATGCAGGGGAAGCAGAGGCTGTTCAGTACTGGGTCTTCTTCAAATGTCTACTTCTAGCAACACTCAGATCATTCATTCGCGTCCTTTAAAAGACCAGAGACAGTTTAACCAAAGCCAGGTGGGCCTTCCAAGCCCTTTCCATGTGAAGAGCTATGCCTGTCATCTGACATGGTGGACTTTTATTCAAGAAGGACCTGTAGCTCCCATTGACGATGACCAAGCTAGTGGATACTAATAGTGATGACACAAGAATTTCCCCTGCTGATTGAATACTGACTGAGTTCTGATCTCTGCGTTAAGCATTTCTCATCGAACAGCAAGAGGAGTTGCAGTGTCAGTTAAAGAGCTCAGAGCAGAAGGAATGAGGAATTATGCATGCAGCCAAGCTGGTGGAAATACTTTCTATTGATTTCTCCCTTTCTTTTCTCTTTGTTAAGCTGCACCCGATTAGGTGAGTGAGGAGAAGCCTCCTAATTGGAAATACCTTCATTCCTGAAAGGCTCTTCTCAGGATGGAACACAGAGAAAAGAGGCATCAAGCAAACTTGTCAGACCTCCTTCCACATCAGCCATTAAGGGAGCAGGGAAAAAGAATTCCAGTGTATACATGGATTTGCGGCTACAGCAGGATTCATTCCCTAAAGAACGCTACTAGACTGGAGTGAGCTCTGTAGATTCTATTCCCTTGACATAAAAAAATTTAAGAGTGCGAGAACTTGCTCACTGCCTGTTTAAAAGACAGGTGACAAATATAATCATTTTTATTTGATGACTGGAGAAACTGAAGCTTAGGGAGATTGAATAACTTATCTATGGCCACACAATCTATGAGTGGCTGAGTTGGAGGTCAGCTCAGTCTGACTCTAAAATTCTATTTCTGGAACTCCTAGTAAATGTGATTTTCTTCCCATTATTTAAAAGGACATTCTTTTCTATTAATTTATCTTATTTTATGAAAGGTCATATCCTGTAAGGTTTTGAGGTTTCACATGATGTTCCTTAGTGTACTATAAACAAATGAAGCAATTAGTTCCAATTTTCACCGTTAAAGACCAAAACTGTTCACGTGAGAAAATTTTGACCCTATATAGTCACCTTATTCATTTACATACAACCAACAAACTTCTTGTGATACTCTTATAATTAAGCTATAATATAGCCAAGCTGTTTCTTACCATGGAATTAAGCATTGCTAGTATCCACAGCTAAGGTCATATTAGAAGACAGGCCATTTTCCAGTCGCCTTTTTGGATGACTTGTCAAGTCAATGGTATCCCCCTTTCTCTTTGAAGGACAACTACCTTCTAGAAGAAGACAAAGCAAGTGCCAGTATCTCCTCAGTCCCAGGGAAGAAAATAGAGTGTCAGATACTCACTCTCAGATTCCTATTTTTTATGTTTTCCTAAATGCACACAAAACTTTGCCCAACTAGGTACCAAGATGGTCAGTAGTTAGCATTAGGCGCCCTCATTCTGTTAAAAATTTAGGGAGCTGAAGGAAGAAGGTGAACATGTGTTTTTGAAAATTAGCAACAGCAGATTATTCTCATGTCTCACACTCTCTGACATAAATGGAGTCCCCTAGCCAATAGGCTAGAAACTTGGGAAACAAGACTGTAAGTTTCCACCAGTTTACTTGTGAGTTAATGGAGTAATGTCAGAGGCTACAGCAGGAACTCATCCACTCAGAAACGTGGTGACAAACAATCTGAAGATTCCATGCACAGTAGTGGAGACCAGGCATGATCCATGGGATGGTGGTAGGGAAGAATGGGAAAAAGAGGGGAGGCGGGAACAGAAGGTGAGAGACTAACAAGAGAGGATTAGGTGACTTTTATAAAATGTTGTCATGGTTTGGATCTAGAATGTCCTTCGAAAGGCTCATGTGCTCAGAAGCTGAGCTTTTGGAAGGTGAATGGATCATGGAGGCACTCTGCTCACCGGTGGATTACTCCCCTGAAGAGCTCAGAGCTGAATGTGCTGTTCAAAGGTAGGGTCTGATTGGAAGAGGGTCACCGGGGTGGTGAACTAGAAGGATACATCTTCTTCCCTGACTCTTCCCTTTGCTCTCTGCTTCCTGGCAGCTTTTCTCAGCCAGATTCTTCAGATGTCCCCTTCCTGCCTTGGAGATAATCAACTATAGACTGAATCCTCTGAAAATTGTGAGCCAAAATAAGCCTCTGGTCCTCTAAATTGTGGGTATCTGGAATTGTGTCCAGTGAATGGAAAGTGACTAAGGCAGATGCTATGATCTGAGATGCTAAAAGGAGGGGAAGAGTTAAAAGTATTCACCAAAAGGAAAGAGCCAACCATGCTCTAATGTCTAGTGGAGATGTATGTTTTCCATGCTGAAAACGTGAGCACCCCTATCTCCTTCAGCCATCTCATTCTCTTTTACACAAAGTGCGGTAAAGTGATTCTTGTCAACTTTTCTTGTATAAGGTAAAGTAGATTAATTTCTATTCAACATCACCAAATCTGCCTATTAAATTTCCCAGATCCCAGATCCCTCCTCACTTTTTCCAAGGTATCCTCTTTATTTCTTGTGACTTCCTTCATTTCTTTGCTGACTTTGTCTTTACTCTATAAGAACTATGTTTTAGTCCATTTGTGCTGCTAGAATAAAATATTATGACTGAATATGAAGAACAGAAATTTATTTTCTTACCGTCCTCCACACCAGTGAGTCTGAAGTAAAGGCAATGGCTGCTTTCTTGCTTGATGAGGGCTGCTGTCTGCTTCCAAGATGGAGTCTTATTGCTGTATCTTCTGAAAGGGAGAAATAATGTGCCATCAAGTGAAGAAAGATGAGGGCAAGCTAGCCAAACACAGAATGAAAACTTTTTTTTATTATTATACGGACCTTAGGGCCTACCTGAGAGGTAAGTCCTCAGGCCTAATCACCACTTAAAAATCCCACCTCCCAACACCCCCACATTAACAGCACCTAAAGTTGGGGGAGGACACGTTCACACCACACATCCTCCACCCATCACTTGCCTGTAACTCCTGTTATATCTATTCTCCAACCTCATTTTTTCTCTTCACATCCCTGCTTTTGAATAAACTACAAACACTATCTCTAATCCCTTTAGTCCCCAAACTGCCCTCTCTTCCCACCAGTAAGGTGAAAATCTCTCAACAAAGTCCTAAGAAACCATCCTTTTTCTGAGGATCTTTTACAATCTGCACCTTGCTGTGTTATTTTTATTCCTTTCACGTTTTCACTCCTCAACACTTACAGGAGCTCTTATAGTCACAAGATTTGGATGTGCGGAGATACAACTTTCTGTTCGTAGCAGAAAACTAAAATTTACCAATTCTTACAAATGATCTTTTTGAGTTCAAAACTCTGAACTCTGGATAAGCAGTCGCTTGTACTCTCCACCTCTTCCTTTTCTTACCCTTTTAGCAGAATAATCATAGCATCGGTGGACAGCTGGTTGGAAGAGTCTTGCTTATCTTCACTACATGCTTTGACAAGATGTCTCCACCTTGCACATGGCCGAGGTCCATGTTCCCTGGATCTCTGTGTCCAAACTGGAAGGTTCTTGCAAAAACATCAGGGTGTTCTTAGCTGACTCTGTACTGCTTCTGATGCTTTTCCAGCTCTGCTAACCCCATGCTAGAGTCCAACGTAGTCTATGAGATTTACCGTGTACCTAAACAACTTCTCCAAGATGATAGAACTAGCCCACTCACACCGGTATCATAACCAGACTTATTTGGAAGGCTTTCAATGTACATGACTATAAACTTTAACTTCCTCCATAATTATTGTCTTAAAAAGCTGAAGTTACATGTGACCTCAGAAAACCTCACACCAGAGCTTGCCTGTTCCTGTTTTTCATGTCCTCAGTTGTTGCTGTATTTGTTTTTAAATTCTTGACCATTGATGGATTTGTCTTCTTTCACAGTGATACTAAAAGCAATCAAAGTAACGAAGTAGAAGGTACAATCCGTAATTCTTCAACTTAGCATCTTTTGCTTGACCTCCATACTGTGCTCCATCTCTCTTGGGGTAAGTGTCAAACCGGAGGTTATTTTTGAGACTGAGACTCAATTAGATTTATCATTAAAAAGAACAAAATAACTCAGGCCAGTTAGTACCAGTTACATAAAAGAGAAAAAGGGTAACTATTGACCAAAATGAGAAAATTAACATTAAGTCCGAAAAGCCTGTGTCCCATAGACTTGCACCATGGAGTGATCTCAGACAGAGGATGCAAAATTTTAACCCCCTAATTCAGGCCCACACTCTGGCCTGAAGAACAACTAACTCTGTCTTTGCAGGAAGAATTTGTGGCAGTACCAGCTAAGAGAAATTGAAGAAAAGATCAGGATTCTGGTCTCTCCTTTGTTATAAACATTGCTACCCCTGTCTCAGGTGAAAATGCAGAGAGTAGAAACTGATAGACTTTAAACATTTTTACTCACTCTGAAAACGACAGTTGACTTCCCCCTTTCATCAAACATGCTATTATCTGGAAGTGCCCCAAATCCTGCACTCTAAGAAATAAAATTAGGCCTTTGTTTAGTAAGCTCAGACATTCCTGAAGAAACATGTAACGTCTATTTCCTATCTTGTCATGTCAGTCTGGAGAATGGTGGGGCTCACATGTGCTAATTCTGGGCCTGAAAGGTCCCAGTGCCTACCACAGAGAGATGTCCTGCGAGGTCACCTGAGGTTAACGAGCTGCCCCCTGGACAGCTTCACCTGAATGTGCTAGATCGCCTGATCTCTGCCCGTAGAAATTGTGTAGTTCTTAGCACCTCAGCCTCTGTTATATTTGAGTCAGAAATTTAAAATACAGAAAGAAAAAGGGGACTGGATCTGAGTGCCTCACCAACACCATCACCACCACCACCACCATCATCATCATGGTGACTGCCAAAAACAGAAGCACATAACACTGTTAAACGCTGGTCCATGCAGGTCGGATCCTAAGGAGCCAGGTCAAGAGTGCTGTTGCCAACACATCAGATGAAAAGCTGATGCCTAGATCTCTGGTGATGGTACGACTCACAAACAGCAAGCTAAGGGCCTTGCCATTCCTGGTAGACCTCATCAATACTGAGACACCGGCCAAAAGTACTCAGAAGAACAGACCGTAACATCAGGAAGTCCCAAATCAAGTCACACTCTTGCCTCGGATGCAACAGGAAGTGCAGTCAATCCTTGGCTATGTGCACAGATACTGGTTTCTCCAAGTCCAAGTTAAACCTTTTTCTCATGAAGCAACAAACTGCTCTTGGCTTAGGAAATGATTTGCTTGGTCTGGAGCAACAGAGTATAACTAATAGTTGAGTTTTTCATGACTATGCCAAGAATTTCACATGAAGGTTTTTGTTTTAGTCCCTTTCCCATCACTGGGACAAACTATTTCATGCCCAGAATTTAAATGAAGAGAAATTTGATTTGGCTTACTTTTTGGGAGATTCAGTCCATGGTCCACTGGCTCTAAGGTAAAAACACTTGGTGGAATTCATGTTGGAAGAAAGCTGTTCATTTTTTGGCAGCCAGGAAGCAGAGAGAAAAAGAAGAATCCATGGAGAGACATATGCTCTCCAAAAGCATATCCCCAAAAGACCTGCCTCTTCCATCTCATCCCCCATTCCTAGCAGCACATTAAGCTATGAACTTATTAATGGATTAACCCACTGATGAGTATTATGCCTTCGTGATCTGATCACATTACAAAAGCCCTACCTCTGACCATATGAGACTTAGGAGACATTCTAAATCTATACCATGACAGTTTCAATATAATTTCAAAAAGAAAATAAAAAGTACTTTTCATGAATGTGAGTTAATTTGCTTAAAATAATTTTATCAGAACAGTGTTTATCAGGCACAATAGCATTAAAATTTATAATTCATAATCCAGTAGCTCTGAGTATACTTTATTTTGAGTAAACTTACCCTGGCAAGCTTGTGGCATATCATAGTGATGAAGTATACATTGTTATTAATAGTCTACAGACAACATGAGAGGGCAACACAGCACATGATGTCAAAGAGAGGCCCCTGACAAGATGTTAAACACCCATTGTTAGATACAAAGGACTATGGAAGAAGAAAATACCAGAGTTTTTAGTCTACTGGTAGGGGTGCGTTAGGAGGTGTTTAAATGTCTCAGCTTGATAGATGGTTCAGGGTTGAGAGTCTAGAAAGTAACAAAAAGTGATTAGTAGCAGGCAACAGAAGCCAAAGTTGAAAAGGGGCTGCCAAAGTCAAAGTATAAATATGAAAGGCACCATATCAATGAGTCTGCAGCAAATCTTGATTTAAACTGACTGCAGGATTTTATAAATATTATCTACAATATTGAGGTAGGAGAGTAGGGTATGGCAAAATCTGGCTGGGAGAGTAGGCATGAACTGTTAATTACAAAATCCCAAACAGATGCAACTTCTCCCAGTAGCCTAGGCTTGACATCAGCCTGAGGCACGAGATCTCAATACCGCCTCTCGGGACCCAGATGTAAAAGTTTGTGCAGGTTTCCTCAAGACTGAGACAGTATAAAATAAAGGAAGCTATGAGAAGCTGGTACTATCATATCTTTCCATGATGGCCTGTGCCATGTCTCTCAGATGTGGTACATGTTTTTAGTTTATTTTTATTTTCTTTCTTTCCTTTTTTTTTTTTTTTTTGTTTTGTTTGTTTGGCCCAAACTCACTCTGCAGAGCCAGTTTCTCTCCCAATCTCCATTTTGTTTTTTAAATAAACTTTGCCACTGCTTCTTACTTGTTTTGTCAAATTCTTTGTTCAAGGCAGGAAGAACCTGGAAGCCAACACCAGAAAGAGGGGTGAGCAATCCAGAACCTGGTAATGTTTATTTGGAATATAACTAGCCAATAACAATATCATATCAAAAGATGATGCAGAAAGGACAACAGCGTGAATTAATTAATTTGCTTAAAGCATTTTATTAAAGCAGAGATCATAAAGACAGTAGCATTAGAATTTCTCCAGAATCCAGGAACATAAACCTTTGAAAAAAATAGGCCCTTGTTGGAAAAAGTTAAAAGTTCTACACCATTTCTCATTTAACAGTTGAAAACAAGACCGTAGATTATCTGTGGATCTTAATTTCATGGGGATGAGAGGCCTGGCCTCTAGTTAATTCAGTGTATTTGCTCTGAAAATCTTGCAGAGATCCTCAGTCCTACTCCAGGATGGCTTGTTTAGCTCTCTCTGCACCTTGCTGCCTCCAAGCCCAGTGTTTGTAAGGAATAATGAGTCCCATAAACTGGGACTTGATAATGCTTTTATAATGTAAAGGAGGAGAGCCAAGTAAAGTGGATTTGTGCATCCCTCTAATGAAAAGTTGGTCTGTCTGTTTTTAACAGAGTAATGAAGCCCCCATCCCATTCTCCTCCCCAGCGTGAGGCTCACAATGGGGACAGGGAACCCTCTCCAACACAGTCGCCCACAGATGCTATCTGCCAGCTCTCTTCTCAGAAGAGTTCATTTTAAAGGGATCCTGGCTTGATTAAGGCTTTGTGAGCCTCCCAGCCTCATTACAAATCAATGGAGATGAACTGAGTGCTTAATACTCAAAAGCCAACCTAACAAAAGCTGACTTATTATGAGCTAAGGGGTTGGGACTCTCCAGGGTGTTTCAGCTTTGTATTGTTTGTGTCTCGGCCCCCTTTCTCTTCTGCTTCTCCTCCTGGCCACCCCCAACCCAATCCATTTTCCCTGGCAGCATTCAACTCTTTAGGATTATCATCTTCCTTCTCCCTTATTCGTCTCCATAGAAAAGCTGCAGCTCCTAGTAGGACGGTATTTCTTACTAGATAGTGTGTCCCTCTGTGACCAGGTATGTTTCTGAGTGACAAGGAAAGGTCCTCTTTCCCTAGGCCATTGACATTTACTTTTTCAGACAGTAATTAATTTAGTTTCTTCTGGAAAACTTCTTGTTTCCTGATTGGCCTTTACTGACACCTCCCATCCATACTCTCAGGTACGCCAGTGTAGAAAGCCTCTGGAACGTTTGACCATACTTAAGGAAGTGGCATAAATTAACATAAACTTGCTTCCAGATCCTGCAGCCCTTTCAGACACTTCCTTTCTCCCTGTCTTCCTCTGTCCTTCTCTCTCTTCTCTGAGAAAACTGCAGGAAAGAGTGTTTTTCTTCTTCGTATTCAGAGACAGGAAGGTGCCAGAACTGTAAGGAGTCGATGAGAAGCACCATATGGGAAGGGAAAAGTCACACACATATACACATGCACACACGCAAAGAAGTTTCAAATATCACCGTAAAAAAAGTCTCCTGGTCAAAAAATCAAGAATCTGGGGTGTTTCCTGTCCTGGGAAGGCTCTGTCCATACAGCCCAGCACTCCCTTGTTTTTCTCTGCAAAAATAATAACTGCGAACACCAGTGGGACATTTTTTTCCATCTCAGTCTTGGTGTTAGGCAGTTTATATGCAATATTTTATTTGGTCATCACAGTAATTCTATGAAGAAGGCTCAATTAATATTTTTACTTTGTCCATATGGGAACAAGAGAAAAAAATAGAGCGAGAGAGAGAAACTGTCTTCCAAGTCGCATACTTAGTAAGCAAGAAATGTGTTCAAATTCAGATCTTGCTCTGAATCCAGAGTCCCACAGCTAAGCCACTATACTAATCTATCTCCTCATTGGGAAAAAAATCCCTAAAAATACAAAAGATTTCGTTGGACTAAAGCCATAAGGGCTCTGAAAGCCAGCAACCATAGTTATGAACAGCCACTGTCTTTCCCGTGTGCCCTGCCATGCCGTCCTCCCTGTAACCCCTGCTCTCCCCTCCTCTGTCTGGCACTTCTGTGCTTTAAGCTTCAACAGCTAGAAACAGAGAAAATTTGGGAACCAGACGAGTGGCAGATTTAGACACTAGGTCCTTCAGTTATCGGTCAAGTATTCTTGAGCACTTTTTAAAATGCTTGTGAGTTTTCACTTCCCCATTGGAAGAATGAAGCTCAGATCATGTGAAGATTAAATAAGAAAATAAGTAAAATGCATTTAAGAAAGTTTCCTTAGCCAAGTGTGGTAGTGCAAGCCTTGTATTTCCAGCACCTTGGGCAGTTGTGGCAGGAGGATAGCAAGTTCAAGGCCGGCCTGGACAATTTAATGACTTAAGGGGAATTTGTCTCAAAATAAAAAAGGTTGGGGATATAGTTCAGTCGTAAGACCCTAGGTCCAGTCCCTAGTATGAGAGAGAGAGAGAGACAGAGGTTTCCTCTTTGCCTCTTTCCTCTTGATCTCATTTTCTCCTCTTCCCACATCCTCTAAAAAAAAAGTTTGTTAAACTGATCCACACTAGTGGCTTCCAAAGCTTAATATACTACTTCTCTCAGGTGCAACTGGCATTTTAGCAGATTAGAATGTTTTAGGCCAAAGGAATGAATTTCTAATTATGGAATTAAATTATTGGAGGCAGGAGTTCTGTTCCTTTAAAATCTTTCCAAACAACATATGCCCTTCTTCACTTGTGGGTAGATCACAGAGCCACAGCAAATCAGAAAACTTTCAAATATTTTTCTCGTTAAGCATAGTATAGCAACAACGATGGCCTGTAAGCAATAACTATGACCAAAAACATGGGAAAAGCCATAAATATTTCTTAAATGCCCAAGTGTAATCCCTTCAACTAAATAGGCTCTTCATTCCTTACTCTCAACTACTCACTAGTTTTGTGCTCATTTTTATTTTTGTTTGTTTTCATTGCACAGAGTCAGAGATTCTTGCTGTTGGTCATACAGAAGAAGGTCTTCAAAGTATGAACTATTTAGAGAGAACTGGCAGAAGCAAAATTATAAATTGTTGCAGAATTATTTTCTCCAGCAGCTTTTTTAACTACAAAGATGCCTAGAGACAGGCCCATACAGCTCTTTGAGTGTTGTGAGTTCCAAAAGAATTTGCTCCATGATCACTGTGCTTCCTCACTGCCCTTCATTAATGCACGTATATACGGGTCACCTATCGCTCACACTAAATCAAACTTTGAGCTGTCAACTGACATTCTCCAATTCAGGACGAGAACCAAGCTCAAGGAAAATTCTCCATTTTGATCTCAGAATATGATTATCCTCCTTTGGGAAAGATTTGCCTCTTGGGAAGTTCATGGGCAAAGCAAATCCAGTTCCCAGTTCGGCCCATAACAAGGAGTGAATTATAGTAGTAGTGAGACATTGCTCAGGGGTTAGGTCAGGATCAGAGCATCTGGGAGATCAGGCGGCAGAGCATTTTGGTCTCAGTTTCCATGCCCAGCTCACTGCTCAACCTAATTTATTCACTCAATACCATTTTTTTGAAGAATCACCATGTGCCAGGGTGGGGTCAAATCAGAATTTCACCGAGGCTTGTTGTTATCAAGCGACCTGCAGCAGGCCGCAGAATGGGGAGTGCACCCCAGTGTGCGGGGGGCACTGCAGCTGCTCCAAGGGCCAAATGTTTCGTGGAATCTGGGGCGGGTACCGAGGGATCCCGATGACCCATTATATGACTCCTTCTCCCACTCAGAACCAAAGTGCTGTCAGATAACTTGTTTTAGATGAAAAGAAGGAAGAAAAGTCAAACTTTAGTTTGCTGGTTTGTTACTTTTGTTTATTTCTTTGCCTTATTTTATTTGAAATTTTAAAATGTAAATATCTCCTCTCTCTCTCTCTCTCTCTCTATATATATATATATATATATATATTATTGATAGGTGCAAAACTGATTGGCTAATTTCTTTGATCATTAATTTCTACCTTTGAAAAACAGAGAGAAACTAATTAAGTCATTTAAATAAAGAGGATGCACATTGCCAAGAGAAATAATAAGACTGCAGTTGTAAGGATACCCTTTTGTTCTCTCTTTTGCATGGACCACCTGATTCTTTTAAGCTCAACTTTGCATTTTTGAATAATTTTATATCTACAGAAGAATTGCAAAGTTTGTATAAAGCATTTTCATATATCCTTTACCCAGTCCATCCTAATGCTAATATCTTACATATTCTTTGTCCAGTTCCCAAAACTCAGAAATGGACGTGAGTACACTCAGGATACCACTTGCTTTCACATTATTATTAACACTATTGAAGATTACATTTAGGGATGTGACATCCCCCTGAGTATGGAAACTGAAACAAAAACCAAAGCCAACAACCAACTCAGTGGTAACTTCAATTTTTGTTGTTTCTAATTGTGGCAGAATCAACAAGATAGTAATACTTTATTTAATTTTGTCTGTTAACAAAGGACAAACTTAATGACTGATGGCTGGATTTTAAGTAACAACACCAGGATTCATTGCTGGGGTGGGGTGGGGTGGGAGGCACAAGTTACAGAGGGCACCATGTCATTTAGGAAGGGACTGGGGATTTAGTTCAAGGGGTAGAGTGCTTGCCTAGCAAGCCCAAGGCCCTGAGTTCAATCCCCAGCAAACCCCCTCAAAACAAGAATGATAGGCGATGATGATCACTCACCTAAAGCACGAATGGGCAAGTCCTGCTCATGGTTAAGGGCCACCTTGCAAAGTCAACAGGTAATTATGAATGAAGGATAAACACAATTCAGTTGTTCTGCTGTCTTTCGACATGCAAACATTAAACAGTATCTGATATAACCATTGAATACTATAAAGCCAGATCTGTCCCTTAAATCTGCTACACACGTATCACATGCACTGTCATTTTATAAGAAATTAGAACACTGAACACACATGAGCACATATTTCAGGGAATCGTTGAAGGAAGAATAGTAATGTGGATGGTGCCATCCACAGATGAACCAGTGCCATGCTGGAAAGGCAACATGGAGATCTTCCACTGAGATAATCTGGTCGCTAAACCACTTCGTGCAGGGCATTTGTAAATCATTGCTCCTATTATTTGAAAATCATAACCTCTTAATTCCATAAGACTTATTTAACATTGTTTAGTCTTTAGTCTCACATATATGATTCCATTTATTACACTAATGACAACCTACTTCTTTAGTTTTCTTTCCTTTCTCTCTGCACTTGATGTTGACGCTTTGTTTGCCCAGTTTGATTTGTAAGTTTTTCTAAAATTTAGAATCAACTATTATTTTATATTTTTCTTAGTTTGGGCTACCCAGACTAGAAAATTTTGCATCATCTGGTCTTTAAATCACAGAGTCACAGTTCTTCTTGTTCCTATAACTAGGCCTTTCTAATGCTACATATTGATGCTTGGTACCATATAGTAAGTATTGGCTGGAATAAGGTAAGAAAGCTCTATCATAGTTGGAGAAAACTTTCCAGTACTGGCGAATTCTTACTACAAAGGGAAATACAATCCAAACACAGGAGTGTCTGTCAAAATCAAATTTGTATAACACCACTGTAGCAGTTGGGAGGAAGGTATTCAAATGAATATGCTATATCTGTTTATTAATCTGCAAATGGCATCAGGGTACAGTAGAAAAATAAAATGGAATATAAAACAGCAGAGAGAAAACAAAATAAGCAATCACCAACTTACTTACGGATAGACTGTTAACTTGCACTATTGCTATATTGAACATACATTTTTTTCAAAATAAGCATGGTTGTCTTTTCTGTTTAGCTCTATCGAGTCAAATTCCTTACTCCATAATTAGTCAGAGGGCCTTCCACGCAGTTGTGGGGGTCTCTAAGGATGTCAGACCCTCACGTAGACTAAGTGGGCTGTTTAGTGGGCACTATAAGCTTCTGAACACTGCTGATGGCGAGAACCGTCTGGCTCTTTGAGCAGGGGGCTACAAACGAGATGCTGCTTGTGAGGTCAGTGTTTGGGTATCAAGTCTCAGGCTAGAAAAGAAGACTTAGAAATGGAAATAACGCCTGATGATTGTTCTATTTCAGGTTCATGACAAAGTACAACAACATGAGCCAGTGAGGCTGCGATCTAGAGGTCTGTGAATAAAAAACGTTCAGAGTCAAAGTGTAGGAGATGGTTACAAATGGTTTAGTAGTATAAACACAGCTGGAGACATTTTATTTAAATGAACTGAAAGGGCAGCTTTTAAGAGCAAAGTCCATCTTGAGATTCATAAAACTGCACCCATTTTGCAAAAGCCTTGGCCCACAAGCACAGTAAAACATTCAAGACAGCTGGGGTCAAAGAGTCTTTCACAAATATATTAAGGAAGAAAGGCATACTAGGGAGAGAGAAGTCGGCTAATAAATCAGAAAAGGAATGAAAATCATGATGACTCTAAACCGACTGACTCACTGAGCTGAGGGATGGTCAGGAAAATAGATGTTAGCAACACAGCTAAGGGAAAGCGGTCTGGGTGATTAGGAATCTATGGGCACTTTGCACATACAAAGTAACTGTTGATGGAAGGCGCTGTTAGACAATGTTTGAAAAATCTGAGGCATAAATCAGGTCTGTGGGGAAATGTTTCTTGGCTCAAGCCAAGGATGATCTGGTCCTTTACCATACGAGTGGTACTAACTACGGTTATTATTGGAACAAAGAGGCAATACCCATACCTGTCATAAGTGCCTGTCATAAAAACAGCTACGGAACCCCAAATAAAAACCAAATATGGAGAAGGAAAAGTAGGAGGTAGAACATAGAAAACAATTTTGCGATGAAATTGTAAAAGGTTGATATAATGGAAATAGTTTCATTTCATATGTTGGTGAATTTCAAATTTAACTAGCCATTCAACGGAGGAAAAAAAAATAACAGGGGCTTTTGGACTATGCACTTCTTTATGTTAGTTTCCTTTTTGCTTGATGTTAAACACATTGAAAACCTACTTACTGTTTACAAATCACGTACCAGATTTATGAAAATCTTCACCAAAACCCGTAATGAGAGATATAAATAACCCTTCACAAGCAAATTACTTAAGAATGTGTTTGCTAGTAAGTAACAGAATTCCTGACTCAAATTGAGCTCAAATTTAATGTAATACCTTATGCAAATAAAATTTCCAGAATTTTAGCTGTAAGAGTGCTGATGCTGAGTCCAATATTGGCCCAAGGTCAATTATTTCCCCTTTCGTTTCTATTCCTTTCTTGCTGTAGACTGCATCTTAAGCCTGTCTATTGAGACAGCTGTCAACATCTCCCACATTGAATGCCTTCTCATTCACATCCACAGAGAAAGAAGATAACTTTGTCCTGGCAGCTCCAGAACTAGTCTTGAAATACATTCTGATTGGACAGGCTTAGTTCACATATCTAGTCCTAAAAGATCACTCTGACTAAGGTATGAGGGAAGAGCGCTAAGATGTATCTACGGTTAGCCTCAGTCATGTACTTCTTCATTTCTGCAGCCAGAGGTCAAGTCAGCCTCCCTAGAACCATATGAATCTGGATCATAAACCAAATATAGTCACGCCCAATACTTGTCACATTTTGATGCTTTATTCAGTCTCCCAGTAACTCAAGAATAGTGTTGACCGTCTACATATTTTTCATTGCTATCTCGTACTTTTGTGCATTTTCAATGCTAGTGATGGGTCCCCAGAAAGATTAAAAGTGATACTAGCAGGCCTAAAAGGCTTACGTGAGCCCAGTAAAAGGCTAATACTGCATTAGCCCAGTAAAATGTGAAAGTTCTGGGGGACCATTCAAGAATTATTTCATATGGGAAATTTTTTTTGGTACTCATTGATTTTGACACTCATAAGTAGTTCAGGAAGGAACTGATGACAAGTACCAAGACAGGACTATAAAAGCTTTTTAAATGAGAAAATTGATAACTTGAAGGCAACTGTGATACATCTAAATATCCACTGGAATGTTTAATAAAGGTGCATGCAGAGATATAATAAGCTAAGAACCGCTAGACTTTCTTTGATCCCAGTACCCTTAATGACCAACCTCCCATCTTTGTCTGATACCCTCTTACAAACAGATTTGGGATGTTCAGTTTAGTTGTTCAGGTTTGTCTGGTTTATTTCCATCAGAATATATCTGGACTATAAGATTTTTAGCAGGTAGAATTGGACAGCGATATAAATAAGTTAAAGAACTTGAAAGTCACGTCAACTTGAAATATTGGTAATAAACAATATTTCAAATATGAATGCATTTGGTTTACACAGAACTCTTGGTATGTTGAGTGCAAAAAAAGTGAATACAGAGTCTGAAATCTTGATTGGGTTGGACACAGTCCAACTAAACCACACACCCACTGTGAGCTCATTGAGCCAGGTAGCTAAACTATCAAAACTTGTAATGTTCAAACCAACTGCTCTAGAGCAGGCCTTTCTCATTTCCAACACGCTTTCACATTAATCCTGCTTTAACACAATGAAAAGGCAACTCCCTAGAACTCTAAAAGTCATTTCAATGGTTGGTTCATATATGGTAGTTTCTAGAGGTAAAATTCACCTGAGGGCTGCAGTGCTGTGGGGAAAGTAAAAGTAGGTTTTGGCGATATTTTCTGATATGTCTAGTTGACATCAATGAATGGCCATAGGAAGTCCTCAGTATCTCCTCAGTATTGGTTCTTGATCTATGCATCGAGAGAAGAAAATCCAGCTAAAACTTCCCTCAGAATGCCTATTTCTGTCGAATATGCCGTTATCACTGATATAGCTGTATATCTAAGCACAGTGAATAATAAGGGCTGCAGTAAACTTACTGATTACGTATACCCTCCCCTGCCCATAGGCTTAGTTTGCTTTTAAGTTGTAACAGCAAAGAGTGAAGCAGCGCTACAATAGTTACTAGAACGCAAAACTCCTTAGAAATGTCATTTCATTTATAATTCTCAACGTGAACCCCTTGCACCTTATTGGTCAATTATATATTTTTCTTGTGGAGACTTTTTCTTATGAGGTTATATTAAGGTTTTACTGTATGCAAATATGTGGATGCATTTATTATTTTAAATCCCACTGGGAGTCTGCTGGTCATCTGCCTGCCCCTACTTTCTTTTTTCACCTTTCTGTCCATCTGTTGCATATTTTTCTTTCCTCCCTCCATTATGTTTATGCATTCAGAGAAGAGTCTTCTGGGAAAATAATGGAAGGGAAAAGCTTGTGATTTATCATTACACTATAATGGGTGCCCTGCTTCCGCTGAAGGAGGTCAACCTCTCTCAGAGATACCACAGTCCCTCCTTACTAACGTTGTGTTCCCACTAATGGCTTGGGGTAGGGCAGCCAGGTCTTACAAGGAAGGCATTTAAGAAGAGCACTTTGTTTAATGGAAGCTGGGGGCTTTTATGGGGACTCATGGCATCAAGCTCTCTTAGGAGAGTGACACATTCACAGATAAAGAACATCCTTTCCCACCCTTGCAAAAGTGGGCTTTAAAAAATAGTCAATGTGCCCTTTTCCCTCATTCTTCTCTTCAGTTCTCCCGTGTCTTTCTGATTTTTTTATTCGGAAAATATCTCAGCAGTCACTATGGTTTTCCATGTTCACTGGCCTTGCTTATTTCAGGTTCTTCATCATTTCTCTTTTGAGTTTAATAAAATCCTTTCTTGCTTTTACCTTCTTGGCAGTTCTCTCCTAAGTTTTATCACTATGAAATGTGGTTATTAATCTATTTGCATTTACAAAATAAAGTACAAGTTCTTTAGTGGAAGATGAACTGAATGAACATCAGTGAAATTCTAAGGTTAAATTTAAAAACAAAAGAATTAGGTATGAAACCTTAATTTCAAAGCATCCATCTAAGAATTAAGTCATGACGCATAATGACTTCAGAGAAAATGCCAAAGCCATTGTCCATTTACTACATGTAAGTTCTTCCTAATTAACTCTTTAGTATCAATGAGACAATTTGGCTGCAAACTGGGGAAACGGGGATGTCTGTGGCCGGATGTGATTTATTATCACTTTCCAGAAGGAGTTCAAGAGTCAGAGGCTTGTCGCAAACTAACTGCGGCAATGTTCATGGACAGCAGGTAGAGTCAACATTTTCAAAAATTAATCTAGTTAAATCATCAACCGTAAATGTTACTGTCAATTCAGTCATCTGTGTTGCTGTTGTAACTGCTAAGCAGACAGAAGACACTGATGCTCTTGTTTTTAGACTCGCGCTTATTGTGACCACAAGTTTGGTCTATATTTAGTGAATAATCTGTGCACAACTTGCCTTTAATCTAGTGTTCTGAATTCTCTGCAAAATTCAACAGATCTATATTATAAAAGATTGAAAATACTTAAGAATCCATCACATATAGATAATTTATATAATGTTACTGATACACAATAGATTATGCGACTGTTAAAAAGAAGGATGCAACCAGTAGATCTGTATGTCCTCATGTAGAAGTAAAGCCAAGCTGACCTATTTTTTAGATTAAATAATCAATTTTCAGCATATTAATTATTAATGATACCTTCTGTATAATTTTTTTACAACTTGTTTTACAGTCTCTCTAACCCCACCCACCACCAAAATTCTAAAAAGGTCATAAAATATTGTTAATGGTCTACATTAGCGAGTTTTGCCATTGCTGGGAAAATTGCCTCACACCCTCAATATAAAGGAAGAGGGGTTTAATTTGGTCCATGTCAGCAGGCTTCAAGTCAGGAACATTGTAGTGGAAGGATACAATGGAGTAAAGCTGCTTAGTCCATAGTAGCCAGAAAGTAGAGTAGGAATACACTGCCAAAGAGGAAGAAACCAAAGACCAGATATAGACTCCAAGATAGTGCCTCCATGTCTCACCCAGACACACCCAAAAGTGTGTTCCACCAATCTCCTGATGGGTGCTACATGCCCATGAAGTTGGCGCTCTACCCTAACCCCCACAGGGTCTGTGCCTGTGGGAGGTAGCACTGGGTAGAGACACACTGGATAATTAGGGAAGATCGTTTTTATTTGGATGTTTTACCAAGAAAACATTTAATGTTATGGTAAAATAGTAATTAAAAATCAAGTCCAACTACTAAATTTAAGTTAATCTTGTAAGACAGAAAGTTTTGGCCTGCATGTAGCAGCTACCGTGACAGCAACACTGAGCAGAAAGAGTCTTTTGTAATAAGACCATTTGAAGACACTAAGGAAGAGTGATCCATCCATCCATCCACCTATCCATCAATCCGTCCACCATCCATCCATCCATTATGTTATCTATTTTTCTGTCTGTTGTTTATCTTGGTCATTTTAAGCTGCTATAAAATACCATAGACTGACTTTCAAGAAAAATGCTTATTTTCACAGTTCTGAAAGCTGAGAAGTCCAAGATTAGTGTCTGGTGAGGGCACTTTTGCAGGTTCCCAGGTGGTCATCTTCTTGTTGTATCCTTACATGGCAGACAGAAGGCAAGCCCTGGTCCCTAATGACATTATTGGGGTTCTATTTTCAAGGTTCATATCTATCTATCATCTATCTATCTAGAGAGAATTAGTTTTGTCATGTGGTTAGAATGTGCTCCATCAATGGAGATTTTTTGTTCATTTTCTTTTACTCCAGTTTTGGTACCCTTCCCTTCTTTCCCCATCCTTTTTCTCTCTTCTAGACTGCCTACCTCTATTGCTATGTGGAAGCAGTACTTGCTGCTTTTGCTATGAAAGATTCTGGACAACTCTTATTGCATTGAGTTCTGGCTCGAGGCTCTTAAATGATGGGGATGTATAGGAGCGTGAGCCCTCCTGCAGTGCTCTGTCAACACCAAGGGGAGATGCCTGTCCGCATTTGAAAGGTAATGCAACTCAATGTTTTCTAAGATCCACTCCAACTCTAATGTTTATGATTCTTTAGGTAGTGCTGTAAGTAAAGGCGGAACCGTCAAAGGAGGAAAGGTGCACAACTTTCCCAACATGGAAAAGAAGAGAATTCGCCTGTGGAAATACCTCTGGGGACTGGGAATGCTTAAAGAAATTGTGTCTCAGCTACCTTGCTTAGTCAGTGGTAGTTGATTATGAGTGCTATTATTTAGAAAGCTTTCCTGGATTCACACAGGATTTCACATTACACTATATGTCCTTTTGTGTAGTCCTATGTGAGGGGGAAGGATCTTTACTGTACAGCAAGTGGTCAGGTTGGAATTATATAGTGTCTTCCAAAATTTTTCCCCTAAAAAACATTTGTAAAGGCACAAAGTTGGAGCCTAGTATACACTTGAAATTAGAAGTTAATTTAACAAAATACATTGATGTATGATGATAAATATACAACTTACTCCCATTCTTGATTCAAACAGATTTGTATTCCATTTAGTATTGCTTATAGAGTGTGACAACTGAATTCATCTGTTCCTTTTCAATCAGTTATTATCTTACCGTTGAACAGAACACAATTAATTGTATGCTATTAAATAATTTACTTAATCATTGTAGTTACTGAAAAACAAGAAACTATTCAATTCTTTATATGTAATTAATGATTGTACACAGCGGAAAATAATTTGACATTATTAAGCAATTACCATTTAATTATTTTAGTTAACAAAATCCATTACTACAACTTTCCAAAAATTATATAATTTAGCATAGTTTATTTAATTCACCCTTAAAATCAAAATAATTTCTAAAATTATATTTTCCCACACAGTAAATTTAAGAAAATTACATAATTTTAGTATTAAGTCTTTAAAAAGAAAAAACTTTGACAAATCTTACAGAACTCCTATTTTTGATAAATCTTTGCCACTTTTTGTTTTGGATCACAAAATACATACCATGAGAAAAAGATTATTAAATCTTCTTTAAGATGGTAGTGTTTGGGGCTGGGTATTTAGCTCAGTGTAGAAGGCTTACCTAGCAAGCTCAAGACCCTGAGTTTGATCCACAGCACTCCCCCAAAGGTGATAGTGTTTGTATATTTAAAAATTTGTTAACTTCACACAATTTCAATTATGCTTTTCTAGCTTTGATTTCTTCCACTTCTACCACTCACATGACTTGTCTTTTACTGTCGGTTTTGGCATTGAACTACATTCAATCTAGTATTTTATTATAAAATGTGTCATTGTTCTACAGGTTTTTTTTTCATGCCAGCTTCCTTCAGTGCAGAGAAGTGTGTGTGTGTGTGTGTGTGTGTGTGTGTGTGTGTGCATGTATTTGCATATGTGTATTCTAGTATACATTTCATCTACTTACCTGATTATTGCACATAATTTAATAGAAACTGAATTTAATAGAAACAAATATATGGATTACTAGCACAGGGCTTTGCCTAAGGTCTACTGAAGACTTTCTAAAGAAGTTGCAAGCTTTGGACAATTTTAATGATACAAAGACAAGGATTTCTGAAACCAACCATATCCTATTTTCTGGATTAGTTGTGTGATCAGATCCCTGGCTCCCAAGTCTGTTTTCTGAACTAAAATCAAAGTGATTAAAAATTGGAAGTAGTCAATAACACCACTTTAGCCCCTTGAGAAACCATGTAAAATGTCTTAGAATAGGCTATAATCAAAGAAACACAGAAAAGAACATGATCAAGTTACTTTTCTTTTGGCTGAGTGTAATACAAGAGAATACAGTGAATGCTTGAATTTAAAAAAAAATCCTCAGTATTAAAAAAATGTCATATTGTCAAGAACAATGGGATAAGTGAGTTCAAAACAAGAGGGATATTTGAAGTATTTTGAGGGGCATTAGCAGCAATGTGTCTAAATTTTTTAAACATTCACTATATATTTAGAACACATCTTGTACCTATAACATCTTTTCCATTAACCTTTTTAATTTTTTCAAATACTTTTTAAAATTGTTCTTTTTCACCATATTACTTAAGTTCCTATCTAATCTCTTCCAGGTCCCACAATCATAAAGCCCAGTTTTATTTTAAGTTCCCACCCAGGTATGTGCCTTTGTAAGGTTTTCACAAATCCTTCCTCCCTAACCTGTGTTGTACACATTTCATTTCCACGCTAGTGGAGACTATTTATTCCACTTTCTATTGAAGCATTTATTACTTGGAAGGGCTGCTAGTAAAGTGTATGGCTGGGTCGTCTTTCTCTTCTCAAATGCAAACTCTTTCAGAAGAGTGACTTTACTTGGGTTTGAGGATGTATATAGGAAAAAGTTGGTATTTGCTGGGTGGAAGCAACATTTGAAAGAAAAACAGGAAGGGATTGAGAAATACTAAGTGCAGAGAGGTAATTACACCCAGGTGTAGTAGTTTGGAACCTCATTCCACTCCCTGATTGGCTGCTACCTTGCTGGAACATAATCCATGGTGATGGAAGTTGGGGTGGAGATGAGATTCAGAAATGCAGGGCAGATGACCCCAGATTTAGCCACCTCTTGCGTCAATTTTTCCTGTGGCTTGCTCTCTTATGACTCAGTTTGTCACAAATAATATACTCAGCCGTGTTCCTGGCTCCCAGCTCTGGCGTCCATCACCTCCATTTCACAACCTTTCTGGCTTTTCTCAGCAGTCCGCCCACCCCAGTTTGATGATGTCAGGTATAGAACTTTTCCACAGCTGTGCAGTGCTAAAGAGCGCCAGTGGTCCTGCCTGTCTCGATCTGAAAAGGTTTCTTCTTTTTCAATACAACATGTGTTGACTTGTCAACATTGATGGGGTTGGTTCGCTCCCTGCTTTTCATTCAGTTAGTGAGGAGCAGCCAAAAGTGAGCTGTTAGCTATGACTAGTTCTTCTTCTGACTTCTAGCACTGCCATAACACACCATGGTTGCAACTAGAGTCAAAACTCAGTGATTAGTGAAAAAAAAAAGAAAACTCTCTACTGCACTTAATTTTTCTTTCTAATTTGAAAGGAGAGAAAGCGTCAACCCATTTGCATTTTAAATTCAAAATTTGTATTTAAGGCACTTAACAGGGTCCTTTGCACATTGACAGCTTCCTTTTTAACTTATCCCAGACTAGGCTCTGTAATGTGTTGTGTCTTAATTTGCAGAATATGTGCGCCGGCATAATGTTTAATTAGGCTTCCATGTCAACTTTAAATCTAATAGCATCAGCATATGATGGAATACCAGAAACTCTTGGCTTGTGCATGACAGCTTTCCTGCAAGAAATCTAGGTCCTCTGACTGATGACTTAAAAATAGATAGATAGACAGATAGATAGATAGATAGATAGATAGATAGATAGATAGATAGATAGCAAATAAAGAGGAGCCATGAGAAGATCATAAACTTAATTTCACAGTTGGTGTGTTCCTTTGGCCATGGTTGCAAGACAGAAGAAAATACAGAGAAGGTGACTGTTAAGGGAAATCAGATGTATCTTCCCCTATATAGTTAGTAGAATTTGAACAGATGGGTATAAATTAAATTCATGCACATAAAATTACTTTTCATTGATTGACGTTATGGATTCAGGTGAGTTTCATTTTTATTTTCTTTTAATTTTACTTTCATTCCAGGGACTGAGATGTACATTAACACAGTAGCTTAAGATATAATCTTGGTCTTCAAAAAGACCATTGTCTAAACGTTAAAGTAAGACAGGTACAAAACAATAAAGCCAGGCAAGCTGCTGACTAGTGATCTTGGGAAAGTTGCTTAGCATTTGTTAACTTCATTAGTCTTTTCAGGAATATGATAATACTAATATTAACCTCAGAGTGTTGTCAGGCAGATAAAATAATGTATGTAAAAGATTATGCTTAATTCAGTGCCTAGCACATAATAAATACCAAAAATATTTTAGTTATCATGATGAATTATGTATTGCTAATTTTAGGAGAGTAAAAATGGATGAAAAAAGTGTATGGGTGCATATTAGTTTCTTATCACTACAACAGATGCAAGAAGTGGAAGGATGTGAAAAAGGGGTTAGGAGGGAGTCAGGGATATTTTGTATTAATTTTGGTGTATGTACTGGATGATACAGAATAATCGACCTATTTTAAGACCCTTAGCTTAGTCATACCCAGAAGACCTTTTTCACTTCATAAGGTAACAGTCACAGGTTTCCAGGCTCTCAATATCCCTGGCATCATTATTCAACTTTTCAAACTTTTGGGAGAAAGATTAATCTGGAAGTAGTGTGCAGAATGCTTTCATCTCCACTTTACACGTGGAACCTTCGTACTATCATGGAATTTCTTTCTTATGGAGACTCCTAGACACTTTGGTCTTTTCAGAGTGCTTAATTACTTAAAGATAAGTTCACTTATATTTTAGAGATAAGACTGGAGCAAGTGAGAGTTTAAAGTCATAATCTATCATCCGATGGAAAAGCAGGAAGCAAGAACAGCTTGACACAGGGAGGCTGGGGTTTTATGGGATCCAAATGACATCATCAGTATCCCTTCAAAATTCCCCAAGTCATTTCATAGAACTCCTGTTCTTACTCTAGAAATTCACTGTCTACTCATATAAATTTTAGCTCCAAATCCTACATTTGTAAGCTTTAAAGAAACTGTACTATTAAGGATTGTGAAGTTTAGTTTTTCTTGTCTTCTTCCATCCTTATCCAAAGTACATTATATTCTCTTCCTTTGAAAATTGTCCCAACTAGGGAATTTACGTATTCTCATACTAGGGTGATTTATTTGGGTAGAAGTAGGCGCTGGCATTTTCTCCTCATAGTCACTCTATTTTATCAGAGAAGGGTCACTGCTGGCCTCATTTCTAGCACAGTTTACCAATCTGTGTTCTTCGATCTATAAATACCCTCCAAATTCTGGGGAGAGGGAGAAATCTTTATCTCAACTGATTGCTGCAAAAGACCCATAAAGTGTCTGTTAAGATCCAATTTACAAATAAGGAAAAGAGGCTCAGAAAAGTGAAGTGACCTATGCAAATCTACGTGGTACACATGGAAGAAGAATTTGATTCCAGGTCTTACAAATTTTTGCCTATTCCTTTAATGTCTTACATATTTAGGTACAGAAAAGCCACTTTGCCAGGCTGGTCATAAGGCCTTGTTTTTTTGTTTCTGAGAGACCAAAGAACATGGTAATGTATTTTAATTTTGATGTATGTGTATTTAAATATGCTGGCAGGAGTCTAAGAAATCAATTGAAAATTGGGGAAGGAGTTGCCTACTAACGTGCCTCTATCGGCCATCATGTGGTTTAGATATAACTCAGAAATTAAAGGTAAAATGTTCAGCTGCTAGAGTCATAACTCTTCTCTACCTTCGGGAGTCTCCTACAACAACTGCCAGGACGGAGCCACCTTTTCCAGACACTTTGGTGAACCTTGTGTTTGGTGAGTGCACGTGCGCGCGCGCGCGCACACACACACACACACACACACACACACACACACACAATTTCTGTTCAGTTGCCCCCACGCTCATTGCAATGTCCTGATTCACCAAGCTACACGACTCACCCTAAGTGTTCAGCCCATCTGGTCAGGGAACGACGACTTCCCCACAATTATCTAATCATATTACAGCAAATATCAAATATAGCATGAATAACAAGGGTGAGACTGCTCAAAGGAAAGGAAAACGGGAGGATTCAACACAAAGTCTAGTGCCAAATATCTGTCCTATGTGTAAAATATACATTTATATCTTTGGGAAGCAATAGAAGGATAACTTTAAAAAATGAAGGCAAAAGCCCTGACATACTGGTTTGGCTGAGAAAATCTGTGGTTCTGAACAGACTGTTCAAGATGACCTGGTGTCCTGGGGGATGCCACGTATTCGCAATAGCCTGCTGGATTCAAGAAAGCATGGGTTGGAAATAGTGATTCCCTGATATTTTCTGTTCGATGTAGTAGTGTTGGTAAGTTGAATTTGAATATCTTTAGATAGAACGTGTCCTTTCTACTTGCCTACTATACTAGCCCTTTTCCACATTTAAGTTGCCTGCCTGAAATCTGAATATATATGTTTGTGATCTACACGGTAGCCTCTGTTGCCCTGTTATTTAAGGTCTCTAAGCTTTGATTGCTTCTATGATCATTCCTGTTTTCTCACAGTGGAGAGACCTGGGTAAGGCAAGCTTTCTCCTCTACAAGGTATTTGTGTAGTCTATGTAGCAGGACTGACTATATAATCTGAGTGTCTCAATACAAAATGAAAATACCAGCCTTCTTATTAAAAAAATTATGAAGAATATCAATGTAGTGGCAGCAGAGGATAAGACAAAGCCGTAGGTCCTTCTGATGTGGTGCCCTAGACACTTTTCTAGGCTAGAAACCCAGGAAGGAGGCCCTAATGCTGAGGGCTGAGAGATTATCCTGTGTCTAGATTTTCCAGTATGCCAAGCTTTCTCCATCATATAGTCAGTCTGCTTGAATGGACTATCGGTAGAGTGGGAGAAATTCAGGGATCTTCTTTTTCATATTACCTGTCCAGAAGGCCAAGCCAAAAGCCAACTTAGTGAGTTAAGGTTTCATTTAGAAGGAAAAATAAGGAACACCAGTCCTTTTCCTCAATAATTTCTGGCAAATCTCCTGACTTATTGGAACCCAAACCTGGCCATTTTAATGATATTATGGCCATTTTAATCTTTAGGGTCAGATGATACATCATTTCTTCATTGTCATTTTACTGTGTGCAAATATGCAAGAATCCTTACATCCATTGATACTATATTTCCCATTTATTATAATAAATGTGAGCTTAAACAAGCCAAAAAGCAATAGATTATGCTATAAAAGGGCATTCACCATAGTGAGAGAGCTTGACAACTTTTCGTATGAAGACTTGCAAAAGTAACCAGAAATCTTTTTCCTGGAAAAGAGAGGAGAGACTCCCCAGTTAAGCTAGAAAACAGATCACAGATTTTTATCTCTGCATCTTCATAAAAATTTACTAAAATTATGTGGAATAATTTTTTTTATAAAATGAAGTTCTATAAGCTTAAAAGGAGACAAAAAACGTGGTACTAGATGAAAGATACAGATATTATGTTGGAAAGAGAAAGCAGATGAACTACTTTGTAATTCACCTAGCAGAGCAGAAATACCCGAATGCTGGTCTTCAGTGCGTGGGTAAAGGAGCCACTCAACCAAAACCTTAGAACCTTGGAATGTCTTGGAAATTGGAGAAATTCACTACTCCTGAAGGTGGAGAGCTGAAGGAACTGAAACAGAAAGATTGCTTCAAAGTGAAATTCAAGTCCAGTGCATCGTTCATGTTCTCTTCCTTCCTTCTTTTATGGCTGATTACTTTCTTCCCAACTGGCAGGAGCTAAGATGCTTTACTCTTTGAAGAAAAGAAATAGAGTTTCTAGGGAAGAAAATGTGAGGCTTATCAGAGAAAGGAGGACGTGGCTCACTAAGAAAAGGAGTAAAGTGAAAGTATTCGCTCTGAAGCAGGAGACTCTCCAGGCTTCCCGACCCCTTTATTCTTCAGAATGCAGACAGCTTGGATCCTCCAGGCAGGAGACTGGAAGCTCCCCCTGTAGGAAACTAATTGTCAAAGAGGAGAACAGAAACTAACATTTGGGGGGTCTTGCCACAAAAATTTGTGGCCCCTGCTGAATCTCCGTACAGTGAATGACAATAGTCATTGAGGCCTCCCCAGGTATATAGAGCTTCTAATTGGCTTTTTAATAACTCTTACTTACAAGTAAACAAAATTCCCAACTACACAATTTAAAGGAAGGAGGAGTTATTTTCACAGACCCTAAAGCTTTCACTGCATGATCAGGCGGCTCCACAGCAGGGACATTGTGGAGAAAGCACCGTGATGAAACAAGGCTGCTCAGTTGGAGGGAACCAGGAAACCGAGCAGGGGACCACTGGCGGACAGGAAGGGGCCAGGGACTAGACGCAGAAGCCAAGGTCACAGATCTACGGTCCCCCCAGACATTTAAAAAGTGTGCTTTGTTAATGCCCTAGGTGACTTTCAAGCCCGTCAAACTGACATTTTTGCTTACCTGTCTCATGGACAGTCAAAGATCACCTTAAATTTTATGAAATGCATCTAACATTCAAGACAGGATAAAAATCAACAAGTATGCGAACCAGATTCAAAGGGAACAAAGATAATCACAAGAAAGCTCTAGCAGCCCAATTGTAGTCAATATCCTCAGAGAAGTGAGAAATTATATTGCGTTAATAAACCTTAAACAGGATACTAAGAAAATGAATCAGTAAACAAGAAAGAGCTTTAGAAAATTAAAAATATAGTACTAAAAATAGAAAATTCAAGGGAAGGTCTGGAAGATAAAACTGAAAACACTTTCAGTAAACCATAATTGCAAATCTCTACCCTCTAGCTTCTCATTTGATTACTTCACAGAAGTCTACATTTGTTTTCTTCCTCCTATGTTATCTTGCGATAACATACCTGATGATCCTCTAGCATGCTCTCAGAATAAGAACATAGCTCTTCTCATCACCTCCCAGTTTTTCTACAGGTCCCCATAACATATGTCCAAACCTAGGTCCTCACCCTTCTCATCTCTTTAGACTCAGTGGAACTACTTTTCAGGCTCAAACATTTGAGGAGCTCATTTGTCTGCAATATTTCCATATTGGAGCTTGTATCTTCATCTTTTATTTGCTTATCTGTTCCACTTGAAGAAAATCTGTGAGCTCTGTGACCTGAAAATACTGTACGTTCATCCTTTATTAATATAAATAAATATTTATAATATTTAACTGGCTCTCAATCAAAATATAATCTTAGTAACTTTCCAGGAATGTAAGTCCCATAAAAGAAAGATGCTTGTCTTAGTCACATTTATCTAGCACCCAAAAAAGTATATAATACATAGTAGACATTCATTACATATTTATTAAATGAATGAATAGAGGTTATATGGCAACAAACCATAGTCAGAGTGACTGTATCTTCTAAATATAGATATTGTTGGCCACTACCTCTCCAGGCACCTTTCCATCATTTATATAATGAAGGAGAGTGATACTCACCAATGAGAAAGTGGGCACCATCACTAATGTGAGCACTGAAATCACATTATCAAAGGTCAGATAGAGAGTGGTCATCCATATAATTCAGCATTAGGGGACCACAATTATCATGCACGACACAGCACACTTTTGTGAGGGAAGGAGGGTGATAAAAATAATAATCAGATATTGATTGATGTAAAATAGACATAAACCATGAATATTTCAGGCAACCAGGACATATGATCACCTTATTTAGAGTTTTCTTACATAGACTATTTTTATGTCAACAATAAAATGAGAATAATTTGTTGCCAGACTGCACTTAAATTAGAACTTGGATTATCACAAAATCTTTTCTGGTATTTAAAAAATGCATAAGAAGACCTCCATATGATTTAATTACCCCCGGAATGAAAAAATATTAAAAAGTATAACATTAGGAGAATGATTTTCAGGGGAAATAAATTCAGCTAGGATGTGGTGCTCACAGTAACATTTTGTCCTTAATGCGTCTGGTGCTTTGTAGAAATTAATTCCATGTCTGTACCTGGGTGTGAGCCTCAGGTCAGAACCTTTCTCTTCCCCTGGCCTTGATTCCTCACCATATATTTTATAGAGTGAGGAAACAGATAAAATATATATGTGTATCTATTTTCCTCTTCTCTTGACCCTTTATCGTTTGTTAAAAGAGCAGTGTACATTCCCTCATTGAACCCACTTCCTGTGTAAAGCGGGGACCAAGCTGCTTCAGGAAGGCCAGCACCTCTGAAAGGCTGGGTGAGGGGCTGCCAGGTGATGAATGGATGCGTGTGGAGCAAGGTAATAAACCAGCACCCCAGTCATGTAATCTTCCATTAAAATGAAATGCATACCAGGCATGCGGTGTTTCTGCAGCTTGTACCCTCTCCCATAGAAGATCATGAATAAAAGAGGGAAGTGCACTGCTGACAGATGCCAGCGTGCATAAAGGACACTTCCTATAAAGGCAAAGCTCCGGCTAACAGATGGACTAAAGATGTGAGATGCAGAAAGATTTACCAATCTAAATAATTCAAGGGAATGTCGTATGGCATGCTAGCGCTTTCGGAGGAGCCAGCAGAAGGTGCAGATGGAAAGGCAGGCCAAGCCTTTCCCATAAACCCATTAAGAACAGCACTTGTCTGAGCGACAGTATGTCGCAGAAGGCCCACGGAGAGGCCAGCGAATGAGAAATTTGCTTCTAGACTTTGTCCCACAAGGTCAAGAGCATATTTAATAGTGAAGGTGGCAGCATTTAATGAGAATGGAAAAGGGGTGTTATATGTTTCATTGCTCATCCCCTTGCTTTCTTCGAAAAAGCCCCCACTCCTGAGTTTTTTGTCTTGTGAGAAGTAAAATCGTGGAAGGTGTTATCCAAAGATATGTGAGAGGTCTGTCAGAGTTCAATCTTTTTTATTCCTTAGCCAGGCACAAATTCTAAGCCCCACAGCCAAATTCCATGTGGCAACATTGCTTCCTGTAAATGTCTCTTAGAAACAGAACTATATTCTCTGCCCTTAAGCTCTGTGGATACTCACTGTCTGTGCCTGCTAATGAAGTGTTAAATCCTCTATTATTGCGTATTGTTGGATTTATTTTCATGCACTTAACCTGTCTTGCAGAATGTATTATTTATACACAACTTGAGAAAAAAGTCTCTTCCTCACCCACTGGGGCATGCTTTCTGTGTGTAGGTACTCAATAAATACTTTTCGATAGTGAAACTCTTTTAACTTAAAGGACTCTCCCTTCACACCTCCATACCTTGCACAGCTATGCCAAAAACAGGCAAGAGAGGTAGTGGCAGGTGGCATCACACAGCGCACTGAGATCCTGTAGACTGCAACACGGGAGAGCTGGTCTACCCCAGCCAGCTTCTGATTAGCTGGGACACTCCACACAGGTCCAAGCTTTCACTCCCTTACTGAAAAACAGACAATTTAGCAAAGTAATTTCTACGCGATCTTTCAGCTCCAATGTTTAGCTATATTGGGAAAAATAGAAGATTTTCAGGTACGTATTTCAGACACTTTGACTGAGCAATGTCTGGATCATTGGTTCACAAGCTTTCCTACAATATCCATTACTGTATCGTTGAAACCTAAAGATTATGGAGTTGAAAAGATATATGCCAATATGTGTATTTCATATATATATACAGTATATAAATACATTCATATACACATATAAGTTTATATATAATTTATTTTAAGCTACATAAACAAGACACTTTTAAAATTTATTTTTAAAAATTTTATAACAAGAGATTGTTCTTTGTTTAGATTTGATTGCATCCATTCTTACATGAAATGAATTAAATGATAAAATAGTGAATTTGTTCTGTTTAAAATTTCTGTTGTGAAAAGAATCATTGGTGATTCTGTGCATGCTTCTTTCACCACCTACACACAAATATTTTCTTGTCATTGCTTAACTTTCTTAGTGATGACACTTGAAAGTCTTGGTACTTCTGGTGGAAGCCCAGAAAGAAAACAGGGGTTGCCCTTTGTCCAGCAAAGTAGCGCCGCCGCTCACAGTGGATAGCCTTCAAGAAAAAGCGTTGCTTTTAGCGGCTTCTGTGGTTCCAACCTGCCAATTACTGAACACCATGTCCTGGGAAAGCCACACGAACAAAATGGTTGCAAATGAGCTCCTAGGTTTCCAGTTCCCTAAATTATTAATTCAAAGACTTTATTTTCTTTTTCTAATTGATTTTTTCTTTTAGGTGCTGGGAATTGAACTCAGGGCCCTGTGCTTGTTAGGCAAGGGCTCTACCACTTGAGCCAAACCCTCGACTTATAATTGATTTTCACCTGGCAGAAGCTGCCTCTATTCCTTTTCCCTCAGCTCTAACTCCTTTATAATTGATTCAGCAGACAAAGTAAAAGCCATTGAATAAAGACTCAAAGTAAGCAATTCAGCAAAAGAGCTCTGAAGTAGATCTTCCTGTACGGAATCATTTTGAAATCATCTTTCATTCGTCTTGTGTCTTAATAAATATCAACTGTTTAAAGAATTCCCCATTATCTTAGATCATGTCAAGATGAACGGTTAGTTTACGTGTTAACTTCTGTGCTATTTATTCCTTAACTTCTTTCTTTGTTAATACACGTGCGCATGTGTGGGCATGTGTGTGTGCGTGTGTGTGTGTGTGTGTGTGTTCAGCCATGATCTAGGAAGATTTTATTTTTCCTCTTTTCTCGTGGCTTTCTTAAATCCTTTTTGACCTTGACCAATTTAAAGTATTTTCCACTGGGATAAAAACACAAGGTTTAGTGCTTTGAAGTAACAGCCAGACACCTCCTTTCCCTCATTGGCAATGGAAATGGCACAAATAACTTCATCCATCTCTGTCGTGAAATATCACCTTAGCGGTGACCAACGTGCTGTTGGTGTGAGCTAATACACTTGCTTATCACATTCCACAAAAAAGTTCTTGCTGGTAACAATGTTCCATGGTCAATTTTTAAGCGTTCTGACAGTTTGGTATTACATAAAGCTTTATTTTTACATCACCAAGTCCTTCTCCAGCTCTCGTTCCCAGGTACCTCGGCGAAGCAGGAATGGCGGTATCGGTCTGGGGTGAGGAGTGACTGTACTGTTCATTTTATCAGTGCGCTCCTGTTTGAGGTCATGAGGCCAGTTCCATTTAATAAATTACTAGAATTAGAACTTCTGAGTGGTCTTGACTTCCAGGTTCTGCAGAGTTCCAGGTGCTGAAGAAAATGCTGAATGTTTAGTACTTGGTTTTTCTTCTGCTGGAGCACCCAGCACCAGGGAACTAAGAAAGAAACTGATGTGCACAATTTAAAAAGCTACATGAGTTAAAGCCTGGCCCTGCCCCAGGGACATCCCTTATATTTCGTTTATTTGAAGACTCTCACCAAGATTGCTTCACATTAGCCCTCATGAATCAAATGAGAAAACCATGAAAAGCAAAAGCAACCAGTTATCTCCTGTAGCAACCCAGCTGTTCCTGTTTTATGAACAACACTTTTTTGTTAAGTTTCTGTCGTGAATGTTTTGACAAATTATAAATTTCCTTTCCCAGTTTTCCATTCGAGATGTTTCCCTTCCTAATTTCAAAACTAAACATGTAAAAATCTTTTACTTTAAATTATAAGAGTATAATTAAAGGGCAGCAATAAATTATTTATGGAGACCAATATTGTGGCGGACCAGTGGAGACCAATTATTTTCAAGTACCTTGTTAAAAAGAAATGAGAATTCATTTGAGGAAACTAAGGCATGACTGAGAGAGAGGGACAGAAGGGTGGGGAGGGGGACACAGAAAGAGATTCTGAGATAAGAGCTCCATTTTGATGGTATTCAAAATGTCCTCACTCAATAATCTGTTTGTTCAGGCTACTAATATATCAGTGCTATCACATATAACCAGATTTTTAGTGCCTTACT
The DNA here is from genome assembly GCA_004026905.1 of Hystrix cristata. NCBI lineage: Eukaryota > Metazoa > Chordata > Mammalia > Rodentia > Hystricidae > Hystrix > Hystrix cristata. The sequence continues at coordinate 31,436 of PVJO010003393.1, read as the reverse complement.
TTTAAATATAAATGGATAAGCTAGAGTCACCTGACATTTGTCACCAGACTTAAAATGGAAATTAGAGATGAGTGTATACAAACAGGAAGAGAGAGACAGACAGAGAGACAGAGAGAGAGAGAGAAAGAAACAAGAAAGAAAAAAGGAAGGAAGGAAGGAAAGAAGAAGGGAAGGAACTTGGAGGAAAATGGAAAATCACAAAGAACAGAAAAATCCCACAATTAATATCCAAATAGACGTGAGTGAAACCAAGAGGGAGTGTATAGAAACTTTCAAAGAGTAATAAGTGTTTCAAAAAGCTAAGAAAACAAGAAGAAGAATGACAAAGAAATGAAAATCCAAAACAAATAGTGAAATTTCAGGATTAACGCACAGGACCAAAGCAAACTGGAAAACAGAGGAGAGGCTATTACCAAAATATTAACATATTTTCACAAAGTCAGAGATATAAATCTCAACACTGAAAGACCTCAATAAGAAGTCGTAGCAATGGGTGGAAACACGTGTCCATCAGGACCCACCACCATGAACAGAAAGGGCCTGGAATGACCCAGAGACTTTTCGGAGGGGAAAAAAAATAAGTCTTGTATAAAGGATTGGAATTCAGGGTGTCAGTTTCTTTCATTGACACACTGAAAGTCAGACGCTAATTCCAAAGTTAAAAGACCAAGGGAAATGTCTTTTAATTTTCATCTGGAATTCTTGTTCAGTTGACCTAATCATATAGGAAGATAAAGAGACACTGAGGAACAGCAAGATGCCAACATCTTATTTTTCTCTGTGAATACTTTCTCAGGATTAGAGGATACTCTTCTGCCACACAAGAAGGGAACCAAGAAAGATTTCCCTGGACATCGGAACTGGGGAAATGGAGATCAAACACAGGGCAGGCACAATCATCTCAGGGCGAAGGCCCTGTAACAGGTCGGGGAACCAAGGGGAACGTGGTTGAACAGGAGCATCCTCCAGCAAACAACAAGGCAAGACATTAAAGCAGAGAGTCCCCACTATGTTTGACTATTGAGGGGTAGTTTGAAATCTGTTAGAATGTTTTACTACAAATTTGTCATAAGGTCATAGCTGGAAAACAAGAAAGCCATAAGTAATTTGGGAAAAAACCCAAAATATTGCAGAAGAAAGAAGTGTAGTCACAATGCAATCAGTAGTAACTGATAATTCCACTAAAAATTGTGAAATGATTACCATGGGCAAGAAGGAGAATGACTGATATGAATGTGAGTGTATGTATACAGAAAAAGAATTCGATCCTCATTTCATTCCCCTGAAAGTCAAAAAGTAATGTCCAAAAATGAAAAGCTGAGACATTAGCATGAGCAGATCACACTACAGAAATCAATTCTACAAATATTGCTAAAAATGTTAAGTCATTGCTTGGTGGCAGTGGGCCCTTGAAGTGGGATGGGCAGAATTGGGGCACAGTACTGTTATTTTACATCAGGTCCCCGGGACATATTTTTCCATTTAAATTGCTAATATATGTTTTTTACATAATGAGTATACATTTCAGCATATAAGTGGTAGTAATATCTATTATAATATCAAGTGTAAGTATATAAATTTGTAAAAAACAAAAATAATTTAAAAGCAAGAAAATCTTCTGGAATCTGTTGTAATAAAAACACAGCGGTTGACTTTGTTGTTTTCGGTAACAGCTATGTTGAATAATGAATGCATGACTATACAAACTTCAATGTGCCAATATGTTCCACCACACACAAATAATGTGCATCCATACAAAGACATCCACTTATACATATATAAGTAAAATGAAGTAGAGAAATGAGGTTGGCAAATGACATACACAGACATAATTTATTCATACATGCACTCTAGCATATACTCTGCACTCAGCACTGTGGTGCATGCCAGGGATCCTGAGATTAAAACTTAGTTCCCACAGTGTTTGCAAAAAAAACATATCAGTGGGAAGGGAGGGGTCTTTGGTGCACAAATTCTTTGCCAAGCCTGCCCAAAGAGGGGTGGTCTTCAGTTTTCTTGAGCATACAGAGTAAACCAATATTGTCTCTGGAAACAAATTTTTGTGTCTCTTCCTTTGGAGTCAGTGGAGAGAGTTGGACTTACATCAATGTTTGCTTTGAAAGTTAAAGTGCATTATTTTTTTTTTTTTTTGCTTGCTTTAACTGAGCCCTTTCCCCTTCAGTTTATGAATTTTTTTTTGAGGAAACACAGTGAAAATTCCAATCTGCTAACAGGAAAAGTCAGGCCTCACTTGTAACTAACATGATGAGTACTGTCCCTGTACAGAGGGACAGTTTGAATATCCTCCCAAATTCTACTTAAGCGATTGGCGCAGCTTTCCTAAGTCTAATGTCTAAATTTGTCCTGACAAAGGACAGGCCAGCATCCTGGCAGCAGTTCCCTGAACGGGGCTCAATCTAACATGAGGTGCCCTTCCTGGGCTCCGAGGAACCTCCGTCTGTGCTCAAGGATCTGACTGTATGTGTTAAAGACCCTGGCTTCCTTTCTTTCGTGTCAGCGGATGGCAGGCATTCAAGCCTTGCTTCCCAAAGTGAGAGTCAACCCAACTGCCCTGAACCTTACATCAGAATTTGTCTAAAATAAATTTTAGTTGCTGCATCAAATTTGACTTTATGGGGAATTATAAAGACCCACCACACGCACACATGATTGGAACATGCCAGGAGGCTATAGAGGATGACATGCAATAAAGGGTCCTCTACACCCAAAACACCGTGAAGAAAAGTAATCTAAACCTTTCTGTATGTTGAGTTTCTCTTCTAGGAATTCCTTTGTGTGCAGGTAGAGTGGCGAAAAGGGTGAAGATGTGGGAAACAAAGCAAAATAATGTTAGAGTCACTTTCATGTACTGTACTCGTAAGTCAGTTTAACCTGGTCACTACAACCCAGTGGCTGTCAATGTGAGCCACACTTACACTGAGAGTCTTTGTGAAACTCCCAATTTCTGTGAAGTTCTGCTGTGCCTCAGTTCCCGTCCTTTCTCAGATTAACCCACTGATCCACCACCGTCTTGCTTCAGAGAGCAAGACACTGCCTGGTGTCAAAGACTGCTGCGGGGTTCAGATGAAGATGACAGAGATGCTACAGCCGTGTCCAGTCAGAGGGGTTCACCCAGGTAAATTTTGGGGTGCTCTATGATCACCATACGAGAAAGAAGAGCTCAGTGGGTGATTGATGGAGGGGAAGAGAAAAATGGTGTCCCGCTCTACACTGTCTTCCCCTGTCTGTCCAGGTTCCCTCAGTTAAAAATAATCCCCGAAATCCACAGCAACAAGACGATGGTGACCTGTCCTTTTCCTTCCCACAGCCACTTCACTCAGTTGGCCTCCCTATCTATAGAGAATATTTAAATCCAACATTATTAAATACTGGCATTTTCTTTATTCCAGTCATACCTCTTTTACAACAAAACAATTTTAAGATAAAGTATATGCAAAATGCTGTTAATTAAACATTCAAGTAGAAACTTATACTAAGAAAAATGCTTAGAAGATACAAGGACAGAGAGATTCTTCGTCGCATACAAGCAGCTACATTTCTCGTAATCTATATAAAGCTATTTTAACAGCTTAATGAGTAATCTAAAAAAATAATGTACAGGGTAAGTGAATTAATGTTACTGGAAAAATGTTAAGCTTTGATACTTCCCAAGTTTTTCATGCCCCCATCCGTTAGCTAAATGTGACAGTTCTGCTTTTGGGGAGCACGCGTATTACAGCAATCACCTGTTCACAGGCTTTCGGATGATATTTTCTCATCGAAGTCAAAGGTCCTCCACTCTCCCTTCCCAGCTTACACTTGATGCTGATTCTCAAACACTGAGACAATTCCTCCCACGGGGTTGGCTTTAGAGTAGGCGGGGTCAGCTCTCCACACAGACTTCCCTGATGTGAACTCCTAAGAACGTGATTCCTCTGAAAAGGCAGCCTTGGCTTTGAAGCCATTTGTTTCAAGGGATTAAGAGCATCTGCAAAGCCTCTCCCTCGGAAGACATAATACTTCAAACTATTTCACTTTATTGCTAACCAGGCCATGTCGGCCTTTTACAGTTGTTACCTGGTGCTCACCAAGTCTGAATTTGCTGAAAAGAATTCTGAGAGTACTAGGGACAACCACCCTGAGTATCCAACTTGAGTCAAGTGCATATGGATTGTTTATTCATTGCCATTTTATTTCTTCCAATTATTATTAGTTTGTAGTACTAGGGATGGAACTCAGGGTCTTCACGCTGAGTTACATCACCAGCCCCCCTTTTTTTTTATTTCTAATTTTGAGACAGGGTCTCATTCAAGCACTCAGTTAGCCAGGCTGGGCCAAAACTCGTGATACTCCTACCTCAGACTCCCAGAGTTCTGGGATTACAGGCAAGCACTTCCATGCCCAGCTTCCAACAATTATTTTTCATATCCCTTGTTTCATCATGTAATTGTAGTAAAATCAAATTCGAACAGCCCAAAGTTATATAATGCATGACACTCAATTACAATGGCAATTAATAATTGGCTCCAGCCTGTTAAGAGGACACTTGGTCATGAGCAGTCACACCGCACTTTGGGTAGGTGGATGCCTGTCTAGCTTTCTAATTTACTTGGCGTGGCTTCTTGAGGGTTTTATTGTTGTTTTGCTTTGTTTAATTTTAAATGTCACTTGAAAATCTTAGGCAAATATCTCTAAGACAGGCTGGTTATATTTCCAAATGGACAGCTATCTTGGTCACGAGGGAGCAATAAAAAAAGTCTGAGAAGAGAAATACTCATTACGTACAGGACAGAGGAAAGGAAGCTGTATCGATGCCTGTGAAGGGAGGAAAAAGACTTTGGAGGGAGATACTGTCAGCTGAGAGCTTTATCTTAGATGACTTTCCCAGCTATGTAGTACTCTTCTGATATTTGGTCAGTTTTGCGGTAGCATTTCCTCTCTCTAAGAACAACCTCAAATTTTTTAAACAATAACTTCTAGGCCGCAGACCCTGCGTGCATGTATAAACACAAAAGGAGCCAAGAACACAACACCCACAGAAGTCATTTGTAGAAATGGTTCTCAAGGTGCAATTCTCCAATCAGCAGCATCACAAGCAGCTGGAAACTCACCCAGAAATGCAGATTCTTGGACCTGATCCTAGACTCCCCAAGCTAGAAACTCTGGGGTGGGAAGTAGCAGTGCACATTTGTACAAGGTCTCCCAGTGATTCTGCCGCATGCTCACGGTTGAGGACTGCTGGTTTAGGGTGACACCACTAAGTAGTGTGAAGCTGGAATCAAGAAAGAAAATCAGACTTCAGACCACTTTCTCTGGGCCATCAGTACTCAGATATATGAATGTATTATTTTTCAAAGAGAAGTTATAGTAAAAAATAATTTTCTAAAACCCTAATGATTGAAAGAAAATATTATTCTAAAGTTGAAGAGTAGATTAACAAGATATATTATTTTTTTCAAAGAGAAGTTACAGCTAACAATTTTCTACACTCCAGATGATTAAAAGGAAAACATTACTCTAAAGTAGTAGATTAAAAAGATATAGGAAACATGGAAGAAATTGTCTCCCTGCAAATCTACTCCCATAAAAATGGAATTACTCAAAGCCTTCAGCACCTCAGCCATCTAGACATACAAACCTGGTTTCTACTTTTGTGTTTTTTACGTAACATTATATGTGGGGTGTAGCTTTGTAGAATTCTGTTTCTAGTCTTTACCTCAGTCACATGAGGATTATTTTCTTCTTTGCCACCGTGAATAGAGATGCGAGGAGAGAAGCAGCAATTTAGTCCATGGCTTTCACATATTGTGTCTTGTTTTTATTAGTACGTATTTGCAATAAATATATTTTTCCCGAGGAATTGGTACATATAAATACTATATACCTACTACATTTGGATCCTTTCTATTTCCCCTTCCCCTCCCCTTCCTCCCATCTCTCCCCATTCTCCGATCCCCTTCCCATCTCCTCAAAGTCTACCTCCCTGATTTCTTACCATTTATCTTCTATTTTGTTCTTTAAATTATTTATATTTTGGGTTTCTCATAGGAGAGAAACCACGTGCTATTGAACCTTCCATATCTGATTTATGTCATTTTGCATTATGGTCTCAAGGTGCATCCATTTTCCTACAAATGATTTAAATGTTGCCTCCTGCATGGCCAGTACGAAGCCCTTATGCTCCTGAGGGTGTCAGTCTAGAGCATATAAGACAAAGGAGTGGGGGGTAGTGACGGAAAGGGAGAGAAAAATGGAAAATAGAGTCAAGAACAATGAGCTGGGGGGAAAGAAAATGACTGTGAAATGACTGTGAAAGTAGGAAAATGAGAGAGAAAGAGAGAGAGAGAAGGAGGGAGGGAGGGAGAGACACAGAGAGGAGGGGGAGAGAGAGAATTAGAAGAAAAAGGAAGAGAGAATTCAAAGGAGAGGAGCAAGGAGTCAAGAACCTAAGGCGAGCCCAGGGCGAGCAGAAGGGACAGGAACACCCAGCAGCTGTTTGGAAGAGATTGCACACCATCCAGTCCGCGCGGACTCTTTCCTGTGTTCGTCAGCGTCTGCAATGTGGTGATTAATCATTCATGTCAGAATCTCTAATCCTACTCAATGGAAAACAAATGCCATGGCACCCAGCCCTTTGCTTATCCCATGCACTTCGAATGCTTGCCTGGGTGAGGCCGTCTGGGACCAAGATGCTTTTCTGGGGTCCCCACGATGCAAATTCTGGGCAGCTCCACGTGTTGAGGTTGTCCTGTGATCTCCAGGGCCTTGCCTTTTATGGGAAGATAAAAAAAAAAAAATCACTAGCCATAAAGGTCAAGTTGAACAAACAATCAACATTTATTCAATTCTCTTTTCAGGAGGAAAGCAGTGTGAGTTTTTCATAAAGCCCCTTCCTCCAAGGAACACTGTGCAACACACATTATTTACTTCATCAGTCCTCCTAACAATCCTTTGTGGCTGAGATTAGTCAGCTTTATTGTCACATTTTGCAAAATTTTTTTCTAAGTTGTATAGTCTCTTCTCCTGCCTGTTTCAATCCTGCGGCTTCATTTGCTTAGTCACTTTTTTCTTCCTTGCTGCGATTTTACAATGAAAGAAGCAATCTGAAAACAAGAGTCACCCTAAACTGTACTAAGTCAGAGTGCTTTGAAAACTGTCATTTGTCTTGGAAAAAAACAAAACAAAACAAAACAATAAGATTGTCCAGAACAAAGATTAAGCATTTGGGATCCAGAATCAGAAAGGTAAATTTGCAAATTGACCTTCTTTACCTGGATAGCTGGGTGGTCCACAGCTTTGAATCAAAAACTTCAGCGCTCTCCCAGGCTAAGACAGGAATCTGTGGGAATCTGACGAAAACGATGCAAGTAAATGGCATGACAAGTAGTGAGTGATCAAAATAGATCCTGGCATTTTTATCTGAGAAGTCTGAGGGTTAAAACCATTCACTGTTGCCCTCTCACCTTCTGCGAGGGAAAGCCTGAGCAGGTGGAACCATTCCCTGGGCATGGGTACTAATCTTTAAGCATTCTCTTTACCACATTCTTTAAGTTTCTATCATGTCTGCTAAGCAGGCTTCAGACTTTAGCAGATATAGGAAGTAAAAAGATGCTGCCACTTCCAAACGCACACATCTCTGATTCAATGTAAAATAAGGATAGGGAATCCCATTGAATTTCAACTTCTGCTCACAGCAACTACTATGCATTAAAAATATATGCTTTTTTTTTTTTCCTAAAAAGTTACCCCTTTTTGTTCTGGTGTGCTTTCTTTACTGGAGTGTTAGGTACGTGTGTAGACTTTCTACTGTGCATTGTTCTATGAGAAGATGGAGCTGGGTCCTAGATGGATTCTAACACACATTTTGCAAACTTATTACAAGTCAGATACACATATGAACTTTACATTACAAGACCTGTTTGAGCTTCAGTTTAACAGCAACCTTATGTGTTAAGAGTGCCTTTTCCTATTTTTTTAAAGGGGGTCATGGACTCTTGGAAAGTTATGTGACTTTCTCAAAATCACAAAGCTAGTGAGCCACACAGTAAAATTAATAAACTATAATAGTCTTTGACTCCAGAACCTGCGCCACTGGAAAAAATAGAGGAAGAGTAATGACACCCAGGAAAGTTGTCCCACGGTACATGCAGGATATTGGTTCCTGGACACCCCCCCACACAACAAATACACACACACTGTGGATATCAAAATCTGCAGATGCTCAAACCCTTTATATGGGGTAGAGTAGTATTTGCATTAAAAACTAGAAACATCCTCCAGCATACTATAAGTGATCTCTAGGTTAGTTATAATAGCTAATGCAATGTAAAGCCTATGTAATGGTGGATACAAAAGAGCTGAGCGACATGCAGACTTTTTAGGAGAAGGACACAGTATTCTCTTGGTCCTGGGAATCAGAGAGAGGATGTGTAAGACTGAGGAAAACACAGAAGTGGAACTGTGGATCTTTTTTCTTTTTCTTTTTTTTTTTTTTTTTTTTTTTGATGTGAGAAATTTGTTCTTTCTAATTTCCCTCTTTGTGTACCAGGAGAAAAATGAAGTCACAGACAAACATTGGCCTTAATTAATGTTTATATAAAATAGGCTCCATTAAAAATTGGTCAATATTTAATGACGTAAAATTCAAACTATAGATAAATTATAAAGCTAAATGATATATCCCTTTCTGTACAGAAAACTTGAGATTTGGGGGACCACATTATTCTGATAATAGAGCAGACATTTTTGAGAATTGGATCTTATTTTGACAAAGTAAAAAGCGAGGATAAAAACAAGCAATAAATCCACAATCTATCAACCAAGTAGTAATAACTTACACTCTACCTACTGGAGAGAGAAGTGATAGTCATAATTGTAATGCTGTCATTTCTCCAAAATTAAGGATACTCCACAAAATGCAAAAAGATTAACTGGGGTAACTAAAGAGTGCTCCTGTATAGACTCTCAATCATATGTTCCAAGAGGGTAGAGCACTTACCATAATGCCAATCAAGAGGTAGATTTCAAGAAATATAAATAGAGAGTTGTGGGTATTTGGAGAGCTACTTCAAAGGGCACAAAATTACAATTAGTCAAGAGGAAATGGTTCAAGAGATCTTTAAGTATAACATGGTGACTATAATGAATAATAATGCATCATATTCCTGAGAATTGCTAACAGCAGATTTAAAGAGTTCTCATAAAAATTATGAAGACATGAGGTAATGCATATGTTCATGAGCTCAATTTAACCATCATGTGACTATTTCGCCACAACATGCACACAATCAATATATACAATATAGAGAATTGTCAGTTAAAAATAAGTAAACAAAACATTTTGAAAAAGAAATGTGAGTTAGTTGGGAAGAGACGCAAAATGAGGAGTGTCAGGGAGACATCTGGAAGGCGTGGGGCAGTTAGTTTATTTTCCCCGGCCCTGAGAGGGCTCTCTGAAGGACAATTTTGGTGAGTTTTTCTGTTTCATGGTCTAGAGGTAATTCTGGGTGGGATGAACTATGGATCCCAGAGTGTATTTCTTATGTATTTGTGATATTCTGAGAAGACACAGTAGAAGTATTGCTGACTCAGGGCTGCCAACCAGGCTGATGGGGAAGAAGGATAGATTCTCTGTGGCCACCCTCAAAAGTCGCTCTGTTCTTGGCCATCGGAACTTTGCTACTCTCAGAGAACACAAGCTGGGCAACCCCAAGCCCAAGCACTGCAGAGGAGACTCAGGTTCCAGGTGCTCCTCGGATGAAATCACTCCACAGACTCGTCTACATGTGCTTTTAGGAGTGTGTGTCATCCGTTAGGTTAGCATTCAGCTCCGAGAGTACCCTTTTCGTGGTTTGATACTAATTCTGCCCTTTTACTTAACATTACAATTTAAGATATTTAAGCAAGGTCTTTGATCTTGCTTTTATGAATTATTTGTAATTTAACGAGAATAAAGAAATGGCATATTTGTTTGCCAGTACACAGTGAATTTTACTCCTTTCTCGGTTCCTCCCTCAGCAGCCTAACAAGAGTCTAGACAGTGAATTTATTCCTCTTAGGACTGCAGTTTATCACTACTTGGTGCTCTCTAAATCCACTTTTAATTCACTCTGTGTCTCAGCGGGCGTGGTTACATGCCGAAAACGTCCTCCCCCAGGAGAATGAACAAAAGCAATGCGCTCAGCCGGGATGGCGGAGGGCTGTGCTGGCCTGACTGTCAGACATCTTTCGGGTGGCAAAGGAGCCAGGAGCCAAAATATGAGTAAACACAAACCATTTAGATTTCCCTCTCATACTGCAGAAGGTGTTTAATCTCAAGACATAAAAGAATCAGGATTTCATTTCAGTCTCCCTGTACGAGAAATAATTCTCCTAGTGTGGGTATTAAATTTTTAGGAATGCTTAAGAAAGGAAAATATAAGCAGGAAAAATATCTGGGATTAATATAGTAGAGTGGATCTTGCCATTCACTCTTCACATCGAAGTCAGCCCAACTCAGTTCTCATGATAGAGGTCTGTATGCCATTTTTTAATTGTTTTATTCTGTCATCTGTACATTTGACACTCATGAAGCTAAGTTCATATTTGTCATGTTGGTGATATATTGTTAAAGACAGTAACACTTGGATTAATTTTGATGGAGTTGCCTCTTTTTTTTTTCAGATAGGACAGATTAAAACTACAGTATTTGCTTTCTACTGGTTTCTTCATGCACAGTGGAATGAAAAATGAATAAATATTGCCTGCACTTATTTTTTTGCTCTGTGTTTACTGTGTGAGAATCAAATTTGTATCATTCACTGTGTCTTCCTCCAAGTTGTTCGTAATATAATCGTAGATGATTTATTCCATAGTGACTCTTTCATCATTTATTGAGCATATACTATGTTTTAAGAATTTTGGTGAAGACAAAATTATGAAGAGAATTAACATAATAAATGACCTGTGAAAACTGGGCTGAAATACACCTTTCCCCCTTTAACTTGTGGGTGTCAAGTATTTTTCCTCAGCAAGGAAAAGTAACTAAGACAGAGACGCAATGGAATTACCTAAAGAGCTTTAACTACAAATGTTTGCATCCCACTCTCTGAGATTCTAATTTAACGGGTTGGAATATAATCTAGGTTTCGGGATTTTCCAAAGTCCTCTTAATCCTTCTAGGAGATTCTAAAGTACTGACACTATTGAGAAACCCTCCTAAGAGTGGAAAGCAGAACATGGAACTAGTGCTGTAAGGCAAGATCCAGCACTGTAGGTCTTTGACTGTGAGGTTAAACAGATTGGAGATAATCCCACAAAAATCTGTTCAGAATTCAATGAAGCAGTCTTCTCCTCTAATCATACCTTCCTTCTTTTATACAGCAACAGATCCTTTTGTATTTTCAGTCTTCATAATCTTCTGTTGGTGGCAAAACTCACATATTCAAAATTTTAGATTCATTTTTTAGTGCCTCTTGCTCCATATCCAGTCACCAAAACTTTCTAGTTCCTGCACTCATGAGCAGTGACTTTCTATTTGCTCAATTCTACTGTGCTAATCTTCCTGACTGGATTATCACAAAAGCCTGCTAGTGAGTATCTACCCCTATGATCTACCATCCACCCCACCCTGCCAGTATTCATTCTCAGGCCATGTTCATTCTAAAATGCTATGGCCATCAGGTCATTTTCCTTAGTTTAACATTTATATTTTCCCTAATCTACCCATAATCTACAATTTCCAAGGTCTTCTTCAACTAACTATTGTTGAAAACAGGCACCTTCAGTTAAACTGGCTGTACTCATTACTCATTTAAGGCATGCTCATTCTTCCTCTGCACTTTTGACATCTTTCCCATGTCTCAGATTGTCTCCACTCTTTTTTTTATTCCTACCCACTCATTAAAGCCAACTCACCTCTCCAACACAGTCTTTCCTAATCAGTCCGAAGTATAATCTTCCCATGAACTCACAGTAATTATTGTTTATACCACTCATTTTGGACTTAAGGTTAAAACCCTTTGTGAAATTCCTCTAAATTTATGCTGCAGTTTGATGTCTCATTTTCCCAAATAGCTTATAAGCTGTCAGTACAAGGATAAAACACAGTTCCTATAAAGTTCCTTGAATATAATAAGTGTTCAAATGTATTATTTAAAGGAATGAATTAATGCATGAATAATGATCTGATTTTAACATATCACATTGAGTGCATGTCTTACTTTTGATGCTGCTAGGAAGACCTATCTCTATCGCCTTATCCATTCAAGTATTCTCTGTGTCTATAAAGTTGGGAAAGTGGCTGTACTACCCAGATGTATTACAGAAGTCCCTGATTGCGACAATCAGGTACCTGTAAGAAATGCACAGAGTAATCCAGAAGGACTCACTATTGTTTTCTTTAAACTTGAATTTTAGCTTATAATGGCTCCATCTGAGATATAAATTTGAGTGTCCCTCCTCCATAGCCCCCTGCTTTTCTTTTTTCCATTCCTTTAAATACTTTTTTTTTGTACCTTTTCCTGTTATTATTTTCTAAATTTCTCTGCTTTCTGAAAACTCACATACTCAGGTCTGATTTTTTTCCTCCATTCAGCCTCTGGCTTGGTTTTCACTTAGTGGAGCACACAGATGTGTGCTAATGTGAGGGAGCATCAGATCCCATTTGTGTCCTGAGGAAGGAGGGGAATGAAAGAGACAGCCCCTTCTGCTGCAGCCGCACTCTATGAGCAAACTTCTCTATGGTACGAATGTGGTATGCTGTATTCAATGGATGTCTGCTCCATGTTTTATCCTTACACAAATCTTAGTCAACTATCTTAGTTTGGTAGGAGCCAGGATGTTAAAGGGAGCAAGTCAGGATATGTGGTTGCACCTGCAGACAAAAGATGGAGGAGAGAGACACAGGAGAAAAACTGGTCCCGTATTGAAGGGAAGTGTCCTGAGTTACCCCGGCTGCCACCTTGCACCCTGTATGAAGCTCAGTATCCTTTTCCCACTTGGCACTTTTCGGGAAGCTTTTTCCAAACTGTGACTCCTTATCAACCCTGGAAAGCATGTGGCACGTCTTACTGTGAGGTCTGTGCCAAGAATAGTGAATGATAGAAAAATCTGAGCCAGAAATCTAAAAGAGACTACTAATATGGTCTCTGTGGGTCCAGTGGTGGGAGGGAGGTGGAAGCCCAATGGCAGAAGAAAACCTAAATTGTGTGGCTTCTCTTGAGATTGAGTTTTCTGGGCCAGCGGTACTTGTGAGCATAGCCGTGGGTCACCCACTGTGTGATTGTCCAAAACTAGTACTGGACAAGCAGCTGGGCTGGGCAACTGCTGAGGTTGATTCCAACGCAGGCATTTCATATGAGATGTAATGAGTGGGAACTGTTGACTTGTGGTAGAGAGAGTCTACCACTTGGGTTCAGAAGACCCAGTGCCTAGTGCTAGCAGTATCAGCTCCCCTCTACCTCTCTTGGAACCACAGAGAAACATTTGAGCAGCTGACGTTTGAACTTTGTGACCACCAAATTGCAGATTGATATCAGGAAGTGATCATGGCACAATGCAAAATACATAGCACCTCTGAAAATGGATCTACTTAGTTTCATTTGCTTTGTAGATAAGAAAACTGAGGTCCAGAGAATTGGGTTTTATGCTAGTTCCCCCTTAGCACATTATAACACTTAGTCTTAGCCTAGCATAGGTGCTATACACACATATAATAATACTTCTCAAATTCAGTTGAATTGCAAAGATGGCCTCTGTTTTCATAAGGAACAAATGATTACATATTTGGGATCGGCCTGATATTTCCCCCACAGCCTCAGCCACTGGACTATTTCTTCATATATACTCAACTTGCCCAGAGCTGTGCCCAGAGGCAGCATCAGATTGCAAGCACACAAGCGCCACAGCAACTCTTGCTCAGCTTCACAGCTTCTGGTCTTCCTGGAGATGCCCAAGTGGCAAGGAGACCCTCTGGGCCTTTGTGTCCCCATCTTGCCTTGGCGTGCTCCCCCTGCAGGATTGGTTGGCATCCTTATATCAGGTACCACCTCCACAGGAAAGCGGTAGTCTGGGTACAGAGTAGATGACTAGCACTCTGGAGGGTTTATAGGAAAAAGCAAGGTAAAAAGATTAAAAGCGCTTTATGTAATGAATGTTATATGTCTTTGCATCTTATCCTAGGTAACCTATTCTGCTACTTTTCATTTGACAGCTAAATACTTGTCTGTGTGATGAAATGGCCTTGTGCTTATCAGCAATTTAGGGTCTTAGCAAGACTTTGTTTCAAAATAAGAAATTGAAAAAAGGTGTGTGAGGGGGTGTGGCTGGATATGTAGCTTACTGAGCAGACCTTGGGTTCAATACCCAGTACTAAAAAAATCATCCGAGTGTTTTTTGACTTAAAATAATAGTGTTTCTTAAATATATGATAGAGTCACTATCATTGTTCATTTATTTACTTTGTAACCATCTACGTTATGTATCCTCAGCTCCATCTTCTGGGTATGAATTAAACTCCCCTACTGATACACAAGATTCTCTGTGACCAATGAGAATATTCAATCCCACATGAACATTTTCACAAAGATGTGAAGTAATCAACTGAAAAATGTGAAAGAAATGAATTTACATTTACCAAGCATTAAGTGTTTCTCTTACATTTCTTCAGAATGTTCTGGCCATGTCATTATCTAAGTCTCACGATAAACCATGGAGGTTGGTGGGCAGTTGTAAATAACTGTGCAAACAAGAAAAACCCAGGGTTAAAGATAAGGTTTGAGGAAGCAAGATAGCCTGGCGTAGACAAAATTGCTTCAAAAGCTACCTGATTTGTGTGCACGGCCCTTCTTGCAAGGTTCATGAGCACGGGCAAATAGGTTCTTCAGGGGTTTTTTTTGGTCTTTTGTTTTGTTTTTTGTTTCTGTAGATAATGCTGAGAATAAAAATACCTATTTCTTAGATTTCTCATCCAATTGAAATAAAAAAACAGATGTGAAGTGCTTATCACAGTGATGTGCTCATAGTAATTGCTTAATAATTGTAATTATTTTTTTAATAAAAGCCTATGTATTCAGTTTTCAATGCTATTTTTTCTAATCAATGAGCTCTTTACAGTTTTATAATACAGTCATTCTTACTTCATACATTGTTAATCCTAAATTGTCTCCTATACATTGAAACTGAACTTTTTTACATCAAGAGAGAATTGACTATTTTGAATGACTCTACAACCAGCCAGCTGAGAGTTCAGTGTTCGCTGCATAGCTACCTTTGTCTGGAGATGCAGAGTGTAATTATTTGAACATTCCCTTTGTGCTTTTTTTATTATTTCATGAAAATGAGTGAGGAACAGGAAAATGAATGTGCTCTTACTGGTAGCAAGAATCACAGGTACCATAAATTTACTGAAGTTGAGACAAAGACGGCAGTCCCTAGATGGTCTAGAATTAATGAATCTTTGTTGAAGGCTTAAGATAATCAACTGGGCATGCAATTGCAAAGGAAAAGAATAAAATGATGAATAGAAAATGCTGGTACTAGATATCTTAGAAGTATATCTAATTTGTGAACTTTTTAAGGATTTTTTTTTCAAACTATTTACCTTTCTGGAATCAGAAACTTCTTATAACCCACGAGTGAATTTTTACATTTCTTACATTTGACCTCCATGTAAGATGAGCTAGAAACTCAGTATCTTTTGGGGGTCTGCCTCCAGGCAAGGCTGATGTGTGCAAAGACTACATTTAGTAATAATGTTCTTCCTTGAAATGCATTTCTCCTACTCTTCAGTTAAATGCAGAGAAAATATAAAATGGCAAGATGATTGCTAAGAAAAGGCAGCACAGGTTTTGCTGCCTGGTGCCAAAGACAGAAACTTCGTACATGGCCATGGTACAGTTCTGTTAATGTGTCCACAGAGCAGCTCCAAGGATGAGTGTGATCCTTGTCTGCTCTAGACCCCAAAAAGCAAAATACTCCTGGCTGGTGTTGGCCCTGACAATAGATAGAACTTGAGATCTGTTTACTTGGGGGTTTATAAGCTCCATCTACTGATATCTTTGTCCATTTCTGGTTGGCTAAATAAAACAGTAGATTTTTCTCTAATAGTTTTTACTCACATTTGAATAAGGATATTTAAGGTAGGACATTAGGAAAGTTCAAAACCCAGACATGTTCCTTTAAATAAAATGACATTTCTTAGTAAAGAGGTTCCCAGTGTCCCCTGCAGAAATATATCTGATTTCAGAAAAGGATTGATTCAAATAAAAATGTGTTTGTATAAGAAAAATTATTTTCTGCTGAGAAAACACATAGTTTGGGGTAAATTTATAGTTCTGGCCAGGTCATTAATATCTGGTTGTCAAAAAGTATTGGTTTGAACAAAAATATGTTGTAATAAAAATGCATTGTTTTGAAGAAATTTATTGGCCCCATGAAAACCTATTCGATTCAGAAAGATATGTTGATTTCAATGAAAAATCTATTTGTTTTAGGGGAGATAGTGCTGGGCTCTCAGCTTTTCCATGGGAAATCTCTGTGACATTGATGTTCACTTAGAAAAATGAAACATGCACGTAATTAGTAGAAAGACTGTGAAGAGCGAACATAAGGCCTGCTTAATCAATAATGCTTAACAAGGACATAATGAACTTCAATCTTCAGAGAACATTGACAAAAATTAGCCAACAGATCCTTGCACAGTCCAAAGAGGGGCGTGGCCGCCCCTGATTTTAGAGGATGGACACTGCTGAAGGAGTAATGGGGAAATGGAAAGAAAGTTGTACGTTGAACACAAGACATTGTACCCCAAGAAATCACAGCTCTAAAGATGAAGGCCCTTTATATCATACCCTCAGTCTTCTGTCTAGTACCTCTCTCTTCTTTTCATATGCTAGGTCGGAGTCTTGAGATACTAAATGTTTCTCCTGCGTGAGAAACCCGAATTATAAATACAGAGCAAAATAAAAGATAGATAATAAGAAGTGGGGAGATAGCTTTCAAATGGAAAGGGGATCAAGATATGGAGGAAGGAGGAAGGAAGGCGAGGCAAAAGAGATGAAAAAAGGAGTTAAGATGTGTTTTATCCATGTACCAACTGCATACAAGGACTATAAATAATACATACTACAAACATGCACTAATAAAAAATAAACAAAAACAACAAAAAAGAAATCTAAGGGAAAAAATAACCAAACCACATTTCCAGATCATATTACCTCTGAATAGCATAGCTGTTTTTGAAAAAGGAAGATAAGAGTTTGACAGTGGGATGGGGTTTGCTCAGAGTGGGCAAAGTGGTTTATACATTCCATCCAAGCCGAAAATCTGTCCCTGGAATTGTTGCTGAAAAACACTGAATCCAAAAGCAGTTCTCTTCAGTTGCTGGCCTAGAGGAAAGCCTGACAATTTTTTCTGCAAAGGGCCAGATAATAAATATTTTAGGTTTTACGGGGTCATACGTTCTCGGTCACAGCTACTCTCCTCTACCATTGCAGCACAAAAATGGCCATGGACAATAAGGAAATTAATAAGTCTAGCTGTGTTCCAATAAAACTTCTTATTTACAAAAACAGGGAGTGGATTGAATGTGGCATATAAGTCATAGTTTACTTAAAGACTCAACCCCCGGACAGCTTAGCCAAGTAATTAAGCAGAAATATACCATTCGAAAAAGCAGAGAGTAGATAAGAATAACCTATGCGAAATTATGCAGGCAGTTCACTGGATAATTTCCTCAGAGATGTTGATTGGTGCAAAGAGAATCCAAAGAAGAATGTGCCTTGAAGGAGGAAGATGCTACGTGTTACTCACTGCAGCTTCAGGCATATAATTCTACAGCCAAATCTCTTTCCTCTATGCTAACTAAAACCTCATGATAGAACAGTATTTATCAAAGCTGAACAGCAGGAGTATGGTTTTAGATGTGAGCTTTCTGCACAGCTTTAGAGATAAATGTGAAGGGAAGATACTTTTCTTATTCTAACAGATGGCAGCTGCTGCCCATTGTGGGAGGAGCAGGGCAATGGGGTGCTTACTTGGGTGCCTGCAGCCACATCTGCTTTGTCTTAAACTGAGTACCTTAGTCCAGTGTGGTGTTTTTCAGGATTCCATGATTCTCGAAATCCTCTGTGGTGCTGGCTGGTGCCCTGCAAATAGGATGTACAAATTCACATTCAGAATAGGTCTCGATGCCAGTCTAGATAAATTACATTAATCATGTCTCGGGGAACAGGAATAAGGGTGAGCAACTTGCCACTGTGTGGCTGGTTGGCCCTTAAGAGAGGATGCTGTGCAAAGGGTTTAGCAGAATTTCTGTTGTCGTTAACTGGAACAATCACTAGTAACAACTTTTTCTAACCCTGCCTGGGTAATGGGAAACCTGTGGCTTTTTACCACACCTGTCCTCTGCCTGCCTCAGCCATTCCTTATACACACCCATAGCACATCTGCTGGTAGTGCTAGTAATACATGCTGGCATGACCAGGTGCCTATGTCATTCTGGGCACTATTTAGTATGCTTTCTGTGATGAATGTTCTTCAGTGGGCGCACATGGCTATTTGGAAGTTTTCATGCCACTTATCTACTCCTGTAGGTTACCATGAATGCCACATGGCACCTTTTCCACCCTAGATTCCTCTAATACAACAGGCTCTGGCAGGTCATGTGGCCCAAGCAGCAAGACTATATCTCAGACTAGACCTGCCGGAACCCTTTCTTTCTTTTTTTGCACTGATGCATCTCCAGTCTTCTTTTTAGTTTTTATTTTGAGACAGGGTCTAGCTAGATTGCTATGTTGCCCAGGCTGGGATCAAACCTGTGATCTTCCCACCTTAGCTTCCCTGATTGCTGGGATTAGAGGCAGGCACCACCACACCCAGCTTTGGTGACTCTTTTTTACTTACTCTCTTGGTCTAGGGTGAAGGCAATTGCAGAGAATTCCAATTGGTTTGCCCCAGGATTATATGATTCTGGACCTATAGCAAAAGAGCCAATATGAAGGTTTTGATACACTCCATATATATTTACTCTTATATACATTGAATGAAAAAAGGTGGGGGGGGATAATAAATGGTAGGATTGTGATTCACTTTAATTGAGCCCTAAACTAGGGTTACACTTCTTATCTAACCCTCGTGACTTTTGTTTAAAGAGAAGGGATATGATAATACTTAAACTCTCTAGGGATCAATATGCTCTTAGGCTTTATGTTTACTGATCCTCAAAAATGTGTTAGGAATTCCCAGTGAATAGTCCCCTGAGTCAATGGCTACAGGACCCTTGTGCTGCTGGTAGTGTCATAGGAAGGACATGGGAAGTCACTGTGATATACTCTTCCCATGAGTTTACATGGTCCTTTTTAGGAGCCCCGCCTTATCCTCCAGTTTGTGGGTCTCCGGACTGAAAGCTCTTGGATCTAGAAACTGGGCAAGGGACTGAAATTTTATTGGGACAGCTGCCCTCAGGTACCTGATTATCTATCATTACATCAGTTGGCTTTATAAATTAAAAAAAAAAAAGTTCTTGTTGGCTATTCCTCTATCTTGCCTCTAGGAAAGCTGTGCTCATACTCTCAATTTTAAGTTTCTTATTCTTTATGATATTTCTACTGATCTTGCTTTTGATGATTAAAAGCCATCATATGCCCCTTGGAATTTTATTGTCTTTTTTTTCTATCAAGGTGATCCTATTCTGAAATGATAGCCTAATATCAGCTTTGCTCTGCAAAACAAACAAACAAACAAAAAATAATCTTCTCAATGATGTTGGTGTTGCCTCATAAGCAGGGCCTATATTCCTTTCACATACACAGGGTTCTCCAGGTGGCACACAAACTGAATCTTGAAGAACAGGTAAAAATTGAACATATAAAGATCACTCAGAGGAGAATATTCCAGGCTCAGGAGAGAAAAGCCCAAATGAAGGCTAATGGATTGAGGGATTTCATAGATCCCAGTAGAATACAATAATACGTGAAATACAATGTAATGACATGGTAGATGTTATAGTATAAGGCAGAATCTGTAAGTTAGACTTGTGATTATTCTGTTAGTAGTAGCAAAAGAAAGATAAAGCTAAAAGGACTAGACAAAGGCTGCAAGACAGAGACCATTCTCCATTGCCTGTGATAGACACAATGTGAAAACTAGAGCAAGAAAGTAGAAATTGGGAGCAGGCGAGGAGAAGGTGGCAGTGGCCCAAGCACTCCTGACATGTGTAAGGTAAGAGTTTAATGTGCCTTGGGCACACAAAGCTGCCAGCCTTATGACACACAAATGAGCTGGTTCCACTCCAGCAGGTAACCGTATTATCCGCCAGCCCTAGGTGATGTGGTTTCACCAGCAGTAATGCAGGCTGATAATTTTCTTTAGGAACAAAGTCTTTTTGCTTTTGTCACAAAAGATTTCCATAAAGATTGTCAGCACCAAAGTATTTGCAGAGAGGTATGGGGATTTGGCTTTCAGAATCCCTTACTAGATTGTGAAGAAGGAAGCTGAATACACCAAAAATTTGTATCTTCTTTGTCATTTTTTTCTTTTTCCTCCCACATGCTTGGCTCCAGATGGATACTTAAGATCATCAGAAAGCAGCTTTCCAGAATAAGAATACAATCTAGAATCACACAGTGCCTACGTAGAGGATAAAGAATTGATGAAGAAAATATAACTTTTACCTAACATAGGCACATAATAGGCCTCTGATTAGATTCTACTTTGGAAAGACCTTAAAGTTCATAGGATCCAGTGGCTCAGTCAATATTTAAATCTACTCAACGACAACATCACCGTGTGGACATCTCGGCACAGTGATGTCCTGTGTGTATCTACAGCTCAGAAAGTCACTGAACACACAGTCTACAGGTTCTATTTTCAAAGTTACAAGTCCCGTAAAGATTTCACTGTATAGAGGTTTCACTCATGCCCTGTTATCTAGGTTCATAGAGAACAATTCATAGTCTCTTCAGGTAGTCTGTGCATCTTTACAGATGTCTAAGATCTTTATATTATTTTTGGGCTTTCCACTCAATCATAGTCACAAACCTCAATGAGTTCTTTCCTATTTCTTTCAGTCATTTATTTTTATTTTTCATTTCTTATTCTCTGTTCATATCCATGAGCTTCATGACTGCAAAAGTTACTCAAGTCCTGATTTGGACGTAAATCACTGGACTTAGAGTGAATGTGTGTTTGTGTATGCGTACATGTGTGCTGCAAGAGGGGAATGGGGTCTGTGGAACAAAGATAACAGAAGTGGAATTTTGGTAAAGAGAGGTTCAGGGTCAATAGAATCATTGATAAAAAGACTGGGCTACTAGAAAGGGAACAATGAACGAAAGAGGAGGTAACAGAAATACAAGAGAATGTTTTGTAATCGCAATAAATGGCTCCAAATATACCACAAGGAGGTGAAACCAGGTGCTTAGTGCATGGATAGTTTTTGGTATACAAGAATGGGAGAAGGGTTTTAAGCACACATGCATTTTTATGACATTGCTGTGTTCATTTTTTAAAAAAATGAATCTTAGCAGTACCTAACTGAAAAACTCACCTCAAAAAGTCTTCAGAAAATATTTGTAGAATAAATAAACATGTGAAATTTGAATATTTAAGGCAAATAACAGATCCCATCCCTCCTCCGGGAAATGATAATCAGAATCAAGGTTTGGGTGTTGTTGTTGTTAATTCTCTCCAGTCCTGCATTTCCAAAGCAGATGAGAAGATACAGTATCCTTTCTTCATCCATGGAAAGGTTCGTGGTTGAAATCTTCATAACCAAACCTAGATTAACAAGAGGAGGATGTACACATTTATTCAATATTTTATGTAACGCAGGCGCTTTCAAAAATAAAGACCCAAAGAAAAGGGGAAATTTGTGCATTTTCATGGAGAATTAAGCAGAGATATAACAGAAGGTTGTGGTCTGATGACAGTATGCTGGGGAGAATTTAACAAGACCTGTTCATTCTCATGCTTCTTGTCATCACTGTATCCCGTTCCATCCCTCTGGGTTTAGGGCAGGATACCTGTAACAGAAGGTTTCAGGAAAGAAGAGAGGGAGAAGGTCAGCAACAACCGGTCTAAATTGGATGGTTTGCTTCAGGGAAGAAGGGAAGAGGAAGAGAAGAGTTTCTGTTTCTACTGTTTTCTCAGAGTTTCCAAAGTGCCATAATTTGGGGCAACATTTACTACACTTCATCACATCTGAGGCCCAAGATTACTAATGATGACACTTTGCATGCCTCTGGCCTACTTCATGTTAAGTGTAAAACTGCAGAGGGTTTTCAACTTGAAGTGCAATCTGAATTTTCTTCAACCATTTTTCATGTGTTAATTCTGGGAGGAAGGACAGAAAGATTGTGCAAATATCTTCTGATCCAGAGTTACAAATAAGCCCTCCTGGAAATAGTTACAGCTGTACTTTAGGTTCCTTATGTCCAAAGAAAAACCTTCGTTCATCTGTGTAATAGGCTGGGAAATTTAAAAAAAAAAAAAAAAGGTGTGAACCCTTTTTCTGACCCTATTACACTTTCAGCTTATTTAACCTCTTGATTTCTAATTTTACCATCCACAAGATGGACATAATGAAATTTGTTGTATGGTCTCTTTGAGAATCTTTAATCTTAAAATATGAAATCCACAAGGCTACAAAACTCAAAATATCGGGGCAAAGATATGCAGCCACAGGTAGAAAATCCCATATCTGACCTCATGTGACAGATCATAGTCAAAACACAGGTGCACTGAAAATATTGCATAAAATTACCTCCAGGCTATGTGTATAAAATGTAAATGAAATATAAATGAATATTGTGTTTAGAGTTGGATCCCATCCCCAAGACAGCTCATCATGCATATTTGAATGTTTCAAAATCCCCCAAACTAAAATATGGAACACTTCTAGAGCCAATAATTTTGGACAAGGGAGATTCATCCTATATAGATAAATGCATCTAGAGAAGAAAAGACTTTATATTATTTTTCTATTCTTTATATAGAGATGAATTTCGGAACTGAAAGTCTTAGTCAGAATTTAATCAGAGAAGAAGAAATGACTCTATAAACTTCAAACATATGAAATTTAACACAAGAAATTGGTTATACAGATGATAAAAGAAGTGAGAATCCAGAAAAACAATGAAACAAGCAGGAAATCGCTGCCCTTTTTAGAAATAAAGGATTGTCTCGGTCACTAAATAAAACTGGAACTGTGGTATGCTTGCCTGGCAGAAACTAGGCTCATAGAAAAAAAATTATTCTCCAGTAAATATACATGGAAGACACAGCCATAACCAGAGACACTGTATCAAGTAGAGAGATAGGAAACAGATACCCTGGATTTGTCCTTTTACTCAGCCCCCAATCTTCCACCTATCTTGCGCATTGCCACAACTACTTAAAAGCCAGAGGGCAATAGACTTTAAGATTTAGTTTTCTGGGATTCATAAAGAAAAAGGAAAAAAGAGCACAAACAGAAGAAAAAATAAAGAGATCAATTTAGTATCTTAGCATTTTATGATGTACCTGTGGCATCTGAAGGTGTCTTGTATCCTTATTCCTCTTCAAAGCAAATAAAGTCCCTCTGCCCAGCGAAATTCTTGGGACTCTTCCCTGGGCAAGACCCCTGATAATTTCAAAAGTGATTCACGTTTAATGTGATTGTGCTCAAAGATTCTAGAAGTAGTGAGCAGGACCCAAGATTCTCTTCTGAAGTAGGAAATCAGAGCTCCCTAGACTGACAATCTACAAAATGTCTACATATTTACAAATGGATGGTCTACTGGCTATACTATCACTCTGGTTCCAAGTTGAAAACTTTGGTGAAATAAAATGAATTGCACTCTTTGCTGTCTCAGTTTATGTAATAGGTATATGTTCTTTCAAAGTTGAGGAAATCTAACCATGGTAAATCAAATAATATTCAGTACATTGCAAGTATTTATAATTTCAATGAATTTCACAGAAAATTATTTTGTCAACCTAAAAATCTTCTCGTTATAAAATAACTATTTCCTAGTGAATCTGTTTTATAAGTTCCAGTTGTTCATATATTGGCTTTCCTCCAAGTAGATGATAATTCTATTTATTGCCCTCCCCAACATTAGCTATTTTACAAACCACTGTGCTAAATACAACTAGAGGGGTAACAATAAAATATTATAAGATATTATAATAAAATATTATAAGAACACAGAAGACAAAAGAAGAATGAATTCTAATTAGAAGTGTATGATATAAATTTATGAAGGAAATGGTGTTTGGCTAACACTTTATTAATTGGTAATTTCTTTATAATCAGAAAATGAGCAAAAACCACATCAGTGGGAAATTACAAGACACATTGAATAAACAATGTAGTAATATTTAACTGGAAATTGCTCCAATTTAAATAAAATATAGTTTACATGGTGGGAATGGTCAGATGAAGAATATTGAATACTGAAATATTTAATTGGCAAGACAGTCATTACATGTTTTTGCTTTGATACTAGAGAGATAAAACTGGAATTCAACTGAAGTTTATTTCTATTTCTAACATTTTTGGATTTTTTTAAATTAGTTTTTCTCTCTACATAGTGATACCACAATGTAAGATACCACATTATTATAGAGGTATAAAAAGAGAAGACATAGTTTCTGACTTCCAAAATAATTATGCAATTTCTGTTTCGTTTTGTAGTGCTAGTTAAATTTGCTGTGTACGCTTCCTGTTTCTAGAGAATAAGACATGGAAGACTTCAAGATAAACCCGAGATTCTAAGTATAACTCCACCAGTAGCTCAATGGTGATGTAGAATCAGGGTTCTCAGATAGATCCATGATCTAATTCTGCACTGACTTCTCCAAAATTTTACTCAGAAAGAGTTCTTGATTCCTTTGGAAAGTTAAAATTTACACTTATTCACATACATAGTGTCATATATAATTCCAACGATCTTCTTAAAAGTAATCAGTTTAAACCAGAATTTGAATATGTATCATTCACAAACTTTTATGTTGTCATCTAATCTGAAAATATCTATGTCTAGTGCTCTGTTTAGACAGTTGAGTTAAAAATCAGTAAGATCAAAAACTTGTCCTGTATGGCACAAATTACCTGAGAAACACAACACAGTAACTCAGATGTTACAGTTTTATTGAATTTCAGTGTAGAGATACTGGTACCAATGTCTCATCTTACCCCTGGTGAAAGTGAGAATGGAGAAGTGATACAAATGATCTATGATCACACAATTAATTCAGCTTAAATATAGACATATCCGAGTTTATTACAGTTAGTTGAAATGTGTTCCCTGTAAATGGGTTCACTAAACATCTTTTACCATCATGGCATTGGGCCTCTCAGTCCTTTTTCGAAGAATCCACATATGTCGGGGAAAACAGGGAAAGAGGGGGAATTTTAACTGCCTTTACGGAGTGATGAAATCTATTGGCCATTTAAAGATCAAATCTGGAAACTAAATCTCCTTGACTTTTCTTGGAATTTATAGTGTGGGTGGCTGTATGTGGTTGACTCATGAGTTAAACCCCTCACATTCGAAAGAGAGTATGTTCAAACAAAGCAAACAGCCCAAAGCAAATGCCATGCCCGGTGAAGACGTCACAGCCTGGCTCAGCCCAAAACCAGGGGCAACAATACATAATGCATGACCAACACAATTTCTTTCTGCTCTCCTATCTTGGCCATTGTACAAGCTCAAACCCCAGTGGAATCAAGTAATCAAATACAGATTTGGAGCCATTAAATCTTCAAGGGGAAGGTTTTTTAAACATTTGGTTTGAGCAGTGTTCACAAGCTGGAGAAGCAACATGAGAAAAATCAATTAGAAATAGGAAGTTGGCTGGGACAACATAAGAAACTATTTTAAATTTTCATCATGACCTTGAATTTTACTCCTGCTAATCTGAAGAGGGAAGAGTTTAGAAAGGCAACCTTCCTGTCCTTGCTTTTTAGACCCTTCTCGAAAAGGCAAGACTGGAGAAAGGCAGCTTGATCTGTCACTACTTCCTAGGAATAGGCCTGTGGGAAATTGTCTAACTATTTAGAAGCCCAATTCTGTATTTGAAAATGGAAATCATACAAATATGCAGTGTTCTCATAAGAACTGAATAAGATTTTACAATAGATTGCTTCATAATTTAGAAGGAACGACATAAATGCAGGGTTTTATTACTCTTTCATTCTAAGGTGAGGGCTTTTCAACTGGAATGGAGGTCTGTGCTTCACCCCTGCCGAAGCACACTACGTGGATAACATTGTCATTTTCTGAAGAATGAGTTCACAGTGATGGACCTGAAGAATGGTCCCAAAAGAAAGTGAGAAAAACAATTAAAACTAGTCTAAGCACACAACTTTCCCAAAAAGAAGGGATGGGGGCAGGGTAGGGACAATTTATAGATTCATATAACTGGGTGTTGTGAGTTGTCAAAAGGTGAAGCTGCTTGTGATTATGATTTTAGTAATCTGTACTCATTCTCTCTCTCTCTCTCTCTCCCTGCCCCAAATACTTTCTTTGTCTTTTTATGTGGTAGTCTCATTTTCTCTTGCTAAAGTGATGCTTTTGTCGTCCATACACTGGGAAGACGGAAGCAGCATTGAGCCAACAGTTTACAAAAGTTGCAGGAACAACCCTTTATCACCAATTCTTGAACGATTTGGAAAGACCATAACTTGGTTGCACGCTCACCCCTTAAACCAATCACTAGCTACAGGAGAATGTGATAGTGTGATTAACTATGGCTGACCCACATGCCTCCTTGTGTTCAACCACAGCCATATGGAATTAGGGAAAATATTTCAAAGGAAAAGATAATAGGCAGACAAATAAAAGGATTTCTACTATAGTAACTTTTATTAAGTTGACTGAGAACCCTTTCATTACAAAGCATTTTAAAACTGGCTTGAAACAATCACCAAGAAACACGCCTTATTAGGGTTATGGAAGGTTATGGAATTAAAACCACTGAAAGTTGAAAAGGATCTTGCCACACAGCATCATTATTCTTGTTTTTAAATGGGAATATACAGGCTAAGAAGACAAAATACCTTGATAAATGATGCCATGAGAAGTAGAGCTGATCCTGAAACCCGGTTCCTGGTATAGGAGCCCTTCCACTTTACTAATCTGCCTCTCTTCCTGATTCAAAGTTAGAAGGACAGTTCCAACATCCGGACAGATAGCACAGTGCCTGTAAAATACAGAATGGAGCTTCAGGAACATGGTAGCAGCAAAATGGGGGCTCTTTCCCATTTTTCTTTTTCCCTGTTTATTACAAACTCACTGACCCCAAGAGTTTTTTTTTTTGTTTTGTTTTATTTTGTTTTTTTTTTTTTTTTTTTTTTGGTGCTGGGAATCGAACTCGGGGCCTTGTGCTTGCAAAGCAAGCACTCTAATCACTGAGCTAAACCCCCAGCCCCTACTCCAAGAGTTTTTAATCAGCGATGTTCAAATTTCAATGGAGAACTTATTTATCCAGGCACCATCTTTCTTTTCCTTTTTTGGGTGGATTTCCAGAGATAAGTTTTGATATTCAAATTTCCTTCAATACATGAAGGGAGATTTTTAAGCTGTCTTTGCTTAATCTCTCTCAAATCTGAGACATACAAGACAAGAAGTGGGAAAAGCCCAGCAGTGATGGTGAAACTTTTACAGAGCTTTCTTTCTTTCTTTCTTTCTTTCTTTTTTTGTAATGAGGTGTTTTTTTTTTTTAATATTTTTACCAAGAACATATATTGGTGCATTGTATACACAATGATCACATTCATCATGGTTATTTTGTACCTGTACATGTTGTATCTTGATTCCCCCCCTCTTCCCCACACCTCCCTTTTGCTCCTCCCTTCCCTATTTACAGCAGGATTATTTATATTTTTCCATTTTTTCCCCTTTCCCCTTTCTTTCCTTTTTCCCTTCCTTCTTTTCCCCTTTCTCCCTTTCTAGTTCTCCTCTCTTTTGAATATTATCTTCCTTTTATATAATCTCTATTATACCTCTTTGTCCCTATTTGCACTTGTGGTTTCTCATATCAGAGATGTGTACTCATGAGTGTCTGATTTATTTCACCTAAGAGTATGTTCTCAAGGTACATCCATTTACCTACAAATGCCTCCAGTTTATCCTTTTTTATGGCAGAGTAGTATTCCATTATGTAGAAAAGCCACATCTTCTTTAGCCATTCATTAGTTGTTGGGCATTTGGGTTGTTTCCAAGACTTAGCTATTACAAATTGTGCTGCTATGAACATGGTTGTGCATATATCACTGTGGTATGATGATTTTAATTCTTGTGGGAAGATACCCAGTAGAGAAATAGCTGGGTCAAATGGAACCGCTAGTTGTAGTTTTTTGAAGAATTTCCATACTGATTTCCATAGTGGCTTTCAGTGATGCAAATAGCCTGCTGCAGCACACATGCCATAAGTTTGCCACCAATGGCCTAGAGGGATGGAATGGTGTGAAAAGGTAAAAATCAACAGTGTATCTATCTAAGTGAAAGATTCTAAGCATTTGTCAAAAAAGGTGTATTTTTTTACCATTCCTCTTTCATTGCTCATCTGTTAGATCACGTGAACATAGACCAGCCTGGGTTTAAAGCAAAAAGTCAGATAAAGATGCATGCTGGTTTTATCCAGGCCAATGTTAAATGACATTGGAGAAGTAAACAGACCACAGTGAGACGACTTTCAAGATTATTGACTTACCGTAGTGGTAAACTTGAGGTGGAAACCTCAAAAATAAAATAACCCTCTCTTATTAGTTAGTAATAGACCTTTCCAAGGCAGATGTTACCCTCAACGACTTCCATCTCTCAGTTTGTAATATTAACAACGATACTGTTAGATGCCAAAGGAGGAGGCATGTGGTGTTTGGCTCGTGGGCCAGCCAGCAGGGACTTGTTGAAATTCAGCTCCATTTTATAACAAATGTAAAACCACACGGCAGCCTCAGTCAGGATTAGGAGTGTCACTGCTGAGCTATTACCTGAAATCCACCCTCCCACATATTTGATTTAAAACAATCACCACATATTTGCCATGGACTTGTCTTTCATTATAGTCGAACCCTGATATTTAATCAGACTCTGCTCTTTTGTTTGAACAAGTTGATGCTAAACCATAATAATAAAAAAAAAACAGGTTCAAGAAATGTCATCACTACCCTATTACCTCTTCCCTCTGAACACATTCATAATGCATTATAGCTTCAATAGAACGGCTGCTTATGATTAAAATTAATAAAGAATTAAATCTGTATTTGTGGTGATGGGCTCTTTTAATTTGGCTCTCATCGGTTGCACCATAAAATTGGAAGTTGGAGGATGAGGAATGGACGGTGAATTAGGAATATATATTACATGCATTAATCATTACATAAGAGAAGATTCGAGAGTCCATCTCCCTTTTAACAAACATCTCAGACTGAGACAGCATCATATTTACTAAGAGAGTGGCTTTACCTACACTTTTAAGAGTAGTTAGTACTAAGAATTGATATCTGGGAGAAAAATACTAGTTGGGGTACTATATCTTCCAGGTGGTTTAGAACTTTCAAATCCATTGTACTTTGATGTTCAGTTATTCACCTTTTCTCAGCTAGTGTAGCACATTCTTTGGCATCTCATCACATTTTAAGGAGGTCTTACTCTCATATATAATATGTTGCAAAGAGATGAAAAATAAGCATGACTGGAAAAGAGAAAGGTGTCTGTATTCATTTGAGGTATGTTTGTAAATTATGGGATGGTATTCAAAATATTTACCAACCGGCTTACATACACACACACACACACACACACACACACACACACTGCCACCAATTAAAATGGATATTACCAGAAACAGTAACTTTACTGTATCATCCGAATACCAATTCTCCCTGCATGCATGTGAAACACTGTTTCGGATGCCATCTAAATACCTGGTAGTGTGGTAGTAAGAGTGTGGGTCCTTTCAGAAAGACATAAACTACAAAAACTGCCCCAAGAAGAAATAAGCAATCTGAGCAGACCTATAATAAGTGAAGAAATTAAATTTCTAAATAAAAAGTGCAAAGACCCCAGGACCAATGGAACAGATGAGAAGATGAAGAAACAGGTCCAAACACTCTCAGCCACCTTATCTTTGACAAAGGGCCCAAACAACCTCACTGGAAGAAAGACAGCCTCTTTAATAAATGGTGCTGGAAAAACTGGCTCTCCACATACTGAAGGTTAAAACTAGACCTGTGTCTTTCCCCATGCACTAAGCTAAAATCAAAGTGGATCAAAGATCTAAATATTAAAACAGACACGCTAAATCTGTTGGAAGATAGAATAGGTAGAACTCTTGAAGACATAGGTGTAGGCAAAGACTTTATGAACAAATCCCCAGTTGCCCAGGAAGTATCACAAAGAATCAACTGGGACCTGATCTTACTAAAAAGCTTTTGCACAGCAAAAGAAACTACCAACAGAGTGAAGAGACAACCCACAGAGTGGGAAAAAAATTTTGGCCAGCTATTCCTCTGACAAAGGACTAACATCTCGGATATATAAAGAACGCCAAAAAAAAAAAAAAAATCAGACCCCCAAATTTAAAGACCCAATCCAAAAGTGGGCAGCAGAAATGAATAGACACTTCTCAGATGAAGAAGTAGAAATAACAGATAGACATATGAAAAAATGTTCACCATCACTGGTCATTCGAGAGATGCAAATTAAAACAACCCTGAGATTCCACCTCACTCCAGAAAGAATGGCTATTATCAACAAATCAGCCAATAACAAATGCTGGAGGGGCTGTGGAGAAAAAGGAACCTTTCTCCACTGTTGGTGGGAATGTAGACTGGTACAACCGCTATGGAAATCAGTGTGGAGATTCCTCAGGGAACTAGGACTAGAGATGCCATTTGACCCCGCTATTCCACTTCTTGGTATCTTCCCAAAAGAACTAAAAGGATCATACCGCAGCAATATATGCACACCCATGTTTATAGCAGCACAGTCTGTAATAGATAAATCGTGGAAGCAGCCCAAATGCCCATCAAAAGCAGAATGGATAAAGAAAATGTGGTTGTTTTATAAGCTTGAGATATTCCTAGGTAAATGGATGCATCTTGAGACTATACTCTCAAGTGAAATAAATCGGACACACATGTTTAAATACTGCATTGTTTCTCAGGTGTGAGAAACTGAAATTGTAAATAAAGACTGAAATGTAATATATTGGGAAAGGGAAGAAAATGTCCAAATGGGAAAGGGAACAAGGGGGGGGGAATGGAACAGGACAAGAGAAATAAGAAATGGAAGGAAAAAATGGAAACAAATCTTTTGTAAATAGAGAGGGAGGAGGGGGGAGGGGAGGGGAATGGGAAGAAGAGAAGCAACAAGGTCTGTCATGTACAGGTACAAATCCACAATGACGAATGTTATCACCATGTACATCTAAAATGTACCATTAAAATAAAATTTTAAAAAATACAA